>BRZM01002452.1:0-55371 GCA_033238685.1 Lates japonicus | reverse complement strand
GAAAGTGGATTGGCTGGTGTCCCTACAGAATTCCTGTCACCTTAGAAAACTGGGCGTAATCAGAGCTGTGGGAAGGCATACGGGCCACTGTGAGGAAAGAATGGGGAATGTGGAAGCCATGCATAGGTCTTGAATTTAAATGAAAACAAACAAAACAAACATTATGTGTCTTAGTAAGGTGCTGGGCCACTGATAAATACTACAACGCCTTTCAAAGGGGAGAGGAGACAGGAAATTAGCTGTGGCTCTCTCATATTCTCCTTTTGTGATAATTTGAGTTAAACCTTGTTTTAGAATATAAGCCATAGAAATTTTGTACAGACCTCTCTATAAAGCATTATGAACAAGTCAGGTAATGCATGACCCACCCCAAGGCTCTTATCATTTAAAGGTAGATAGAGCCAAAAGATTGAAATCTTTTGCCTCTGACAACACATCTACTCTCATGGGTGCACCATAGACCCAGCCAAGGGTGCACCAAAGGTTTTATGAATATGCTGCCCCTTGGTCAAGTAAAAAAACTAGAAAACCAAATGAACGTTGAAGAAATTTTCTCAGATCCCTCTCTTTTTCTCGCCCTCTTTCAGCGCTTCTCACTCAAAGCTGAATTCTGCCTCTCTCACCTCATCACCTCTGCAACTCTCTTGCTGTGCTCTCTTATTCAATTACTGCTGCTTTGCAGATCATACCGATGCTTTTTCAGCTCTGGTTGTGTTGCCAGGAAGCAAGGCTGCCTGATCAAAGGTTTTCAGAACAAGTCTCAGATAACCTCTCACTTTGGCAGGAGACGCATGGCAGTAGAAGTGCAGTTTATTGCTTGCTTCTAATTTCTCTCAGTTTTTTCCAGCAGCTGTTAAGTCATATAAGGAGTAACCTGCATGTAAAAGGGAAGATGAAGTTGAGCTCTGAACTGGCCGCAGTCTTCAGAAAGATGAAGATTGGCTTGTGTATTATTTTCTCCTTATTCCTTCCATATCTTATACTTTTCAAATAGATTTTCTGAATCAAGTATAAAACAAAGAATATTGTGAATAAATAACAGTCCTTCCATCAGCAGCTGCTGTCAAAGAGTATTTCAAAACTAGTCACTAACGTCTGTGACAATTTGTAAAACCAGGCATTTGTACTGTACGTTTCCCAGTCTGTGACTGAAGAGCATAGATTGCCAGTGACTTGCCAAACCACACATTACCACACAGTTGATGTTTGCAGTTATTTGTGAATGTTGTTCCTTGCAAAATAATTGTCCCTGTCACTGCTGAGTCTCCTGCAAGTTGTGCTGCAATAATGAATCAAAGTTGATTTAATAAATAATTATTTGCAAAGACTAAAATAGCCTTAAATTCATAAAAGCTTCAGTTCAGCTTTGGTTGCACATACAACTTTCAAAATAAGACTATGGCTGACCCTCACCAGCAGCAGATCTGCCTATCATCATTGCAGTCTGTCATCAATCCCATGACCTCAGAGCTGAGGAAAAGGTCCAGGCCCTGGCCAAACATGGAGTGCAACAGTCAGGCCCGAATAACTACAGCCATTACTATTACCCGTTTAGAAGAGAGGAGAAAGCGTGGACTGTTAGGTGTAACAGTGCAGTGATGTGACCACAAACTCAGCAGGCTCTCTTTAAATATATAAACACACAGATTAATCCTCCTCGCTATCAACACAAAGTTCACGCCAACCCCAAAGATGGAGCCATTAAGTATCATGTTGAACCGTAAAATGCTGCTGCAGCTATCTATTATCTTTCATGGAGGTTCGACCTCGTGCATTTCTTGTTCACATATTTGGAACGGCATAGCAACTGGGCCAACAACAACCGACCAGCAGGGACACATGACGGTCTGTCCAATCTTATCAGGCTTCCCTCTTTTTGGCATTGCTCTGGTTAGCGTCCAAACCAAACCCTTTTCTGTTTCTCTGTCTCCACAATCCTCTAATGAGTCTCCACAGCACAAACTTTTGCAGCTTTGAGGTTTTAGCCTCAACTTAAAAAGAGACACGTGCGAATGGCTTCATGTTGATTATTCACAATAATACATCAACTAAGTATTTGTTCTAGGCCTTCTCTCCCTCTACTATCATGTCATTCCTGTCTGACTCCTCCTTCCCTCAGTGTTCAGCTTGGCAGACCACTTTGTTCCTCTATAAGGACATTTTCTAACCAGTGCCTAATTTCCAGTGATAAAATGAACTGGTCTTTGGATATTCCCTCCACTCTCCATGGTTGTGAGAATATTTATATCGAACATGAATTGTTGCTGCTGAGTTACATGCTCCCAATCCCTTTATTGATGACACCAAGGGAAGAAACCAGCTAAGGACTCTTTTCCATTTCATTAAAAAGTCGTTTTACTTTGAAGTAGCTGGTACTTTGTTCAGGACTTATCTCGGGAATTGGGTCTCATGTGTGTTTGGAAATTAGAGAATAGAGTCACTACCAAATCAGTAGAGTTTGGCTTCAGTCCAGTTTCGATGCAAATATAGCACCAGAGCAGTGGTTTTCTTAACTTTACCCAGCAAGAAAGCCACCCCAGACAACAGGGTCATGGGGCTGTTCTAACTCAGTAACCTAATAGTATGAAAAAAAAAAAAAAAAACACAAAAAACCCCCAGATTCCATTTTTTTTTTAACCAAGTGGTTTTACAATGATATTACAATAAAACTTCCTTCCTCCTCGAAACTATGACTTGATTAAAAATAAAAAAACTTCACTTTTTCCAGAATTTACTCATAAATAGATTTTCACTTTGACATCTTTGGAATTAAGTTTAGAATGAGAGGACAGGGATGATAAACATGTGAGTGAAGCTCTCTAACTCCCATCACTCCAGGGTGAATTTAGTGCCATGGGGAGTGAGCAGAAGAAGCTAGAAACTATTTTAGTTCTGATCTATCCTCTGAGAATTAGTGAACCAGTACGTTTAGTCTCTATTTCACTTTTAAAAATGTATTTATTCATTTTCCACAAGAGTCTTGTATTGCTACACTGACATCACGATTAACCGTTAAATGTTTTTTTCTTATGAAACTTGAGTGAATGATACCTCTTATCTAACAGTGTGATTACAAAAACGAAACTGATCTGATGTGGCAAATAGCCTGATATGGTAATCTTAATCTTGAGGATTAATTTGAGATTTACTTCAGCCAATAATAACTTATTTGTAGTGATGGCTGTGTCTCTGTCATGATAGTTAGGATAAGAGCGAGGAAGGCCTACAGTGCACAGAGTAACACTTTAGTGCCCATGCAACAAGTGTCTCTATTTTGAAAAGCAAAATATGGTCACCTAAATTTACACATATGTATTTACGTGTTCACCTATCTGTTGAACTGGTCCGTTCACAGCCTGTGGACAACAGCTCCTCCAAATGATCAGCTAAACCTTATCAAGCTAGCTAATTAGCTAACGGTAGCTAATATTTGTCCCATGTGAGCTAGCTAGTCAAAGCTTCACTAGCAGTGCTTCATTTAAACATTAGGAGGTCCTGGAACTGAGGCAATTACTGTCCCAGTGGTTGTCCGTACACATGGAAAAAGCCTGGCCTCTGTAGAAGTTAGGTATTCTTAAAGATCAGTTTCATTTTGTAATCACACTGTTAGGTTATCATTGCCAAGTTCCTCTTTACAAGAAAACATGAATTGTGATGGTATTTCTAAGTGAAATATGCAATATTGGTCAGAAGTCAGTGTAGCAGACTCTCATGGAAAATGAATAAACTCATTGTGTGAAAAGTGTGAAGTGTGAGGCGAAATATAGAAAAGGAAGTTGCCTAATCATTCATCAACGACTGGTTCACTAAATCTCAGAGGATAGCTAGCTAACAATTAACTGTTGTCACCACTTGGGGTTGACTTACAGTGTCGCTGGTAAATTATTCTTGATTTAGAAGGGCGTACTTGAGGCTGTATTTGTTGCCTTCTTTAGCTAATAATAATACAGTTAAGCCAAGTGTGTGAGTACCAAATTAGTCATCTTTGCTGTTAGACTACACTGTGATTCACGTGCATTAAAATTCACCAGAATGCAGAAATTACATGTTAGGAAAAAGAAAATGCAGATAACATAGCTATAACATAAACCTGCCTTAGTTATGCTTCTAGACCTCAGTTAAAATATTTGCCCTAGCTCGGCCCTGGATTTGCAGCCTGTAGGTAACATAAGAAAATGCTATGAACTCACAATGTACTAAGTTAATAGTCAAGGGTATCACAACGCTAGTACATGAGAATTTAAGATTTAAATACCGCTATGTGACATCAGGCTACAAATTTAGAGTCAAATATAACAAGGCCATACTGAACGTAGTGGATATCATTGTATATTTATAAGAAGGTGAGACTTTTTCGTTACAGGGAGACGACACTTCTGCAAACACTTGCCAAGTTCCCATCAGTGTAGTCTCGGTCCCCCCCTTCAGGCCCCCTCTGCATTATTGAAAGGGCGGTCTGGAAAGAGAGTCTAAGCGGATCCTGCGGTGTTTTGTACGCGTGCACGCGCGTGTGTATGTGTGTGTGTGTCTGTGGTGGGTGAGTAGAGAGAGAGGCTACCGTGACAGCGCTGTGATGCACAAGTGTTGTGACCAGGGTGGACCGTTATTGTCACATTGGCACGGGGCCAAATACAGCCGTCAGGCGCTTTACCGGGATAAGGCAAAACACTGCAGCATCAAGCCGACATGGGGAAGGTGGAAGGCAGGATTGAAATGCGTGAAATACCTTTTGTTCGTGTTCAACTTCATATTCTGGGTAAGTGCATGTACCGCAGTTGTGGCGGTGGATGCCCAGGTTGACTGTAAATGAACACGGAGCAAGTGCAGCGGCAGCACAGCAGCGGTGCAGACTTCTCTCACTCCACGCAGCTGACTTTCACACCCACGTGTTATTTTAGTAACGATGCTGGGACATTGTTTACAGTTTCGCATTCATCCTCTTGTAAACATGCTTTGTTTAGCTGCGTGGGTTTACCCTGCGTGGCGCAGAAGGAGTGACAGCCAGGGTTTTAGTTTTGGCTCACCGGGCTCAAATCAGATTTTTCCACAGAGGAAAACCCCTTTTTCCCGGGAAGCGTGTTTTGAAAGGAAGACTGAATGAAAAAGACAGAGACTGAGAGACGGCATGGAAAACAAACTCCAGCAGTTGGCTCCCTGCCACATTGCTTCGGTAACAAACAGCGCGAGCTGATTGATAAACTGAAGTGAAAGCCACCCCGGGCGTCACAACCCCCCCCTCCACTCCACCCCAACTGCTTCCCTCTTCTAATTTTTAAAAGCAGCATAGGCGCTCAGAAAGAGGCTCGAGAGAATTCACTTTGCTCAAGACAAACTGTCAGGTGGACGTGAAGAAGGTGTGTCCTCCACATGCTTTGCATGTGCAGCCTTCATAAACCGTGACATCCCCCCTTAAAGATTACATTTATACTTCATGCTATAAACAGAACACACATTAATTTCAAGTCTGGAAGAAGCTAGTCTCCCCATGGACAATGTTTGTGTGTGTGCGTGCCACTTTTTGCTGGCTCACTCATGTGCCCTGTTCACTCATGGGGGAAGTTCCTTTGTGTGTGTGTGAGAGAGAGATTTTCCAACAAGCATCTGTGGAGTGGATCAGGCGCTGAGTGCAGCGTGAATGGATCATTGACAACGGGACAATAGCATAACTGATCTGCCTCCTGGCACAATACCAGCCTGGCTAAGCAGCAGAGCCTGCCGCAACAAGCAGCTCCGAGCAGTCCCACCATTTAAGGGTGCTCCGTCACCACTTCACACTGTAGCCTACATCCAGCATGGGTGTGGCTGTTACTTTAATCTCATTCTAATGATAAATCTGAAGCGTGTGGGCAGAATTATGCACAGACAGAGAATTGAAGATAAGAGATGACAAAACAGGTGGAGAGGGGGAGGATGAGGCGAAGAAAAATTGAGAATGGAAAACAGTGAATGTGATGGGAAAGAAAAGGGTCCTTAGGAGATTGAGAGGGATATTCGTAATGCGCATTATTATGCGTGCTCACATGGCAAAGGAGACAGTTGGCATGAACGGCAGCCCAGATAAGATAGAAAATAGATCAGTATAGGATAGTGGGATAATCTGTGGATGTGTACTGTTTATTGTGTTACATGTGGTACAGGACCACAAAAACCCTAAACTGATGCTCCTCCATGTTTTTGATGTACGCTGTATAGCAGCTCTGCATACCTTGTATTCTATAAACAAAAACTGAACAGTGATCACTTACCAGCCCCCCCTCTCTGTTGATGGCAGAGTGAGAGTGATGAAGAGTGTGTGTGATGAAAGCGGGTGGAGGAGGGGTAGATAGTTTCCCTTCAAATCCCCTGAGAGGACAGTAGAGCAGAGACAGGCCGCTGGTGTTTCCTCTGAACAGGATGATGGGAGCTGTTAGACATACTGACACACACACACACACACACACACTCTAAATACAGAAATGAACTTGTTTTTACCTGAATGATGGAGAGTCACACTTAACCGCCCTCATTTGACACGCACACACAAACATGGTCATCAATCAATACGTACAGAGTGGCTCTTTGTTTAAAAAACTCTCCGACTCCATGTCACAGCATTGTGATGTTGTGAGATTCCTGCAGGGCTCCATTAACTTAACTGTCATTAATATAACACAGGCCAAACTTTTGTTTATATTACATTGATGGCTGCAAATAAAACAGCTTACAACAGAACATCAATACCTTGCTGGCTTTGCCTGGCCTGTGTTTGTGAGCAATAGTTCACTGCCCTATTGAGTCAAAAATTAAGCCTGTGGGGTAAACAGTGTAGGGCAAACATTGCTTCATCGTGGTACGTGTGAAAGGTGCAGCATGAAGCCTCTTTCCCACTGATTTTTTTCTTGTTCTTCTTCATCATAAACAACTGATATGGGAGTGAATTATGTTGGTTTAATGATTAATTTTGGGTTAGTTAATGACAAATAATTAGTTTAATAGTTATTTGTCCAACAGAAAACAGTGTTGTCTTTCTGCAAAAATCTTTAGCTTGAAAAGCCCACACTGGAGTTTATGGTTGTTTATGCTTTTCTTGCTTCTCTATGAGCAAAGTAGCTGGTTTTTAACCTACTACATTCTTTCTATCTTAATCTGTACTTTGTAAATCACACTAAATAAATATTCTAACTTTTAAACCCAAAGTAAAGCACATAATATTTAAAGAGTTAAATGAAAAGTAATATTCAAAAGTAGTCAGAGCCACAAGTTAAATTGTAATAACACTGCAAAGTCCATCAAATAATTGATATAAAAAAAATTCTAACATTTAACTGAGATTTTAAAAGCAGAAGCAACAGTAACTCAGGGGCCACCAGGTTGTGTTTAAATGTTACAACTTTTGATATTTCACACAAGTGCAGCAGAGCATGAACCAGCCTGCATGTTTTAAGTCACATCAGACTGACAGGTGATTTGAATATAAATTGTCCATATCATTCCCTGTTTTTTTGCCAAACCTCGTGAATATCAAGATGATAGAAAAAATTACTTTTTGCTGATTTAAAAAGATCAATTCTCTTCTGTTCTAATTAGCACTAGCATAACTGGTATCTTATCTCTCTGGGAGATTTCAGAGGGCTGAGATTGGCATCATACCTTCTGTGAAAGGCACTGTCCTGGGTCCCTTTTTGTTTCTGTTGTAAGTCAGTGATAGATATGTCTTAATTTCTGATGCTGACAATGCTGCATTGTTGTTTTGTCATGTACATGAGGTTAACTTGAGTCAGTTTTATTTTTTCAAAACTAAAATTATGCAGTTAGTAGTCAGGGTAGAAAAATCAATTCTCGTAGGACCACTGTTAATTACTTTGACTGTTTTATTTGTCATTATCGTGGATAATTGGCAAGCAGGTCTATGACAGCGTTCAGGAAAGTTAACACAAAGACAAAGTTTCATGCCAGACAGTCTCTTTATGCATAGGGATTGTTTGAAGCTTGTGGCATCAAGTCTGGCACAGGGCCAATCAGATTATGCTTGTTTTTCCTGGATGGATGACTTATTAAAGGCATGCAGAATAAATTACAGGCTCCACAATACTTTGTTACTTATATACAGTACATCGTAGCTGGTCCTGTCAAAAAAATGGAAATGTTATTATTGTTTTTTTTATTATTATATTTTAATTTTTTTTTTTAAGTAGCACTCAGTGTGGAGATTTTTCCAGAGTTTTTTTTTTCTTCTTCTTCTTTTTAATTCAAGGATTTATCCTGCACTTGAAGATTTCTGGTTCTGGCTTTAAAATTTAGAAACAGCATTAACGCTGAAACTAAATATTGTTCCAATTTTCAGCCCTACAGACACATTTGTCTGTGTTGCGGAGGTTCGTGTGTGCCACTACACTCCCCCACCCTCGCCCTGTGGAGTACAATGGGATTTTCTCCACCCATAATTATCTCACCCCTATTTACACTTTCCTTCTGCCTATCATTTTTAATGTGCGCTTTCATCCATTTTCACAAACATATGCCAGACAGAAGACTATTTTGGTTAAAGCTTGAATCACTCACCAATTACTGCTGGATTTAAAGATGTTGTTTACAACTGTTTTGCTTTTATATACTGGTTTTTCTTTAATTTACAATAAGGTTCTTTTTTTTCCTTGAAAATAAGGTCTAACCTAGAAAGCGGATAATGCCACAGATTGTCTCTGACCAACACCACAACCCTGTGTCAGCTCACCCCTGTTCTCATGGAAATTCCCCTCACAAAAAGACTATTTAACTGCACTGTTAAAAAAGTAGGCCTTACACCATAAAAGAAGCTCAATAAAGCTTTGACACAGAGATTTCCATCACCGTCAAGGAATATCCAGAAGTACAAACTATCCACAGAGGTGTTAGGACTGAAAGAGCAGGCATATTGGCTATACAGCACCTATATGGTGCACAAGTTAGAGATTTATCTTTCTCTTTGGACAACATGTTCTCATAGCCTGTGTCCACAATCAAAGCAAAAAAATGATGGGTCCTCTAACAACTTATTCCTCTCTCCTTGCCCTCTTTCATTCTCTCTTTCATTGTGTCTGTATGTTTCCCTCCTATTGTATGCCTGAGCATATAGTCACAGGGAGACAGTGGGTCTTTGTCCTTTGGGTGAGGTCGGTAGGGAGGGAGATGAGGTGGGGTGGAGGAGGGGGATACACGGAGATAAGTCAGAGGGCGACAGGGGTGGGAGGGCGCGTTTTGGGAGGCTGAGAGGAGGGAGGGGTGTGTCTGATGTCAGCCTGGGTAATGATGGCAGACGAAGTGTTGATGGGGTGGGGCGGGCGTAAAGCAGGGGGGTATGTAAGCAGTGACGGGGGTTAATGGGACCTTTGGGATAGTCGGGCTCGGGAGAATCTATTTAGTGTGTTCACTACTGATGGTGGTGCTGGATGTAGACCCCCATATGTGAGACCCATCCATGCATCTGGTTTGAAAAGGCTTTTAAATTTAGCCATAATAGTAATGAGGTTTGGCTGAGCTCTGAGCTCTTTTCAACTGTGAAACAACCACCTGCTCCTCCATACAGCACTAACACACTCTACAGTAGCTTGGGGCGACCCAGCTTTTCTAGCACTGTGCGCATATGTACCCAATTCAAGTGGGCAGCAGTCCTCACCTCACACCTCCACCAACACCATCACACCATCGGGTGTTCCAGCAAATACCAGTGTTAAATAGATCCAGAGCCCCTCTCTGGACTAATCTGGCCTGGTTCAGTAAGTCTACAGATCCATAGCCTTCACTTCGCCGTGCTTTATCACTTTGGACCTGATAATCCTGAAACCTCAAGAGCTCAGCTGTCCCATACATCACCACACATAACACTAAATCCTCAGACTGAGAGGAAGCCAGCTCACCAACACCTGTCCCATTCTGATGCTTTACAACTGAGCTACTGGTTTTACTTTAGACCGACACTACAAAATACAACCTGTGGACCTGGAGTGGAGGAGGAGAGGAGTGTAAACAGTGAGGATGAGATACAGAAGATGTAGTTTAAAATAAAAAAGGGTAGAGTGGATTTGGTAAACAATAGGTCATAAAGTAAAATGATCCAGACATGGAACAGTTTGTTTTTGCCTGAACTTGGCGACAGGGTTTGTTTCTCCAAATAAATTCACTTACCAGAGCTCAAGGACACAGAAACAAACAGTCACACAAACAGCGGTCCACCTAAATTCCGAGATCTAGGACACAGAGAGACCATGTGACAAGCACTCCTAAATGCTCTCCATTTAGACAAATCATTTTATTTCTCTGCACACGTACACACACATAGACACTGTCTCAGCTCAAAAAGGTTTTTAGACTGGATTATCCTCAGGGGGCATGGGCTCAGTGATCATTAAAACCTCTCAGTATTGATCTGTCACTGGAGCAGCCACCACAGTCTCTGCCCTTGAGAGCATCTCAGATCTCGGAAAGAGGCATTTGCTCCGAGCTCTTCAGACCACTTTAGAGAATAATAGTTTTTCAGCTGGAGTCAGTTAGCCCTGAAAAGCAAAAGCATTGCAGAGAGTATGATTTTTGTTCGATGTATACTGATGGTGGCTTAGATGAAGGAAAATATGAGCAACATGTAACCACTTTTCCAAACAAACAGGAGAGCCTGTTTAAGCTCAAGGTGCCACACTGCTGCCCACAGCCAAGCAGGTCATTTTCTCCCTACCGGGAAGCCAGATCACGCTGAGGGGTGTTTCACAGTTACATAAGTTGCATTTTGCTAGGATCTTGCTCACTCTGGGACACTTTAATGACCCACCCCTGTTGTACACACATAGTCAGACCTATTGTCTTACACACAATATGAAATTTTAGCTTAACTATCTTTTAATGAAATTGTGCCTCTGTTGCCTAAGTGCAAAGGGTGGAGGGCTGGAGTGGAAACTCCACAGCACCATTTGCTGTAGTTATGTGGAAAATCGCATTTAGGGAGAGCAAAAGAACAAGCCCTCTGAAGGCCTGAAAAACATGCACTTCCACTGTTGTGCTTTAGATGAAAAGAGTACTGCATTTCTGATGAATGCAGAAACCAAGTTACAGCAGTGACGTCAGATCTAAAGCTGGGATAAAAATGATATGAGAAACATGCCTCACTGTGAAATACATAACAGAAAACTGAAATCATGATCTAATTTTTAGCCAGGGCATTTCTGTGTGTGCCAATTTAGTAATTATTAAACCTTAACCAGAATGAGAAGATTAGTTAGGGAATACATTTGGTATTTATTAGGCTTTAATAGGGTTTGGTTGCAATTAAAGCCGGCATACACACATGTCCCGACAGTGCATGACTGCAGACCACTTGTTCATTTGTCTGGTTTTTTCAATGCTTTTTTCCCCTCTGAAATAAACATAGCTAATTTTATGTCTTTCTGTCTAATCTTCCATCAGTTGATGGGATCCTTCGTTCTGGCAGTGGGGCTATGGCTACGTTTTGACCCAGAAACCGTGTCTCTGCTCAATGGTGATAAGGCTCCAGATACCTTCTTCATTGGTGAGTACCTTAACACACCTCAGCTCATCACTCCACAGTCAATGCACAGACAGTGTAAGTGTGTAACAGTATACATTCAACAAAAGGACATTGAGCACTTCACCAGAGGATTTTTTTGGGGGGTGGGGGGTTAAAATCTGTGAAAGTTCTGTTCTTGTTGGCTTGAAATGATAAATTGTGTTTTTGTCACCACACTGGGTTGTTTTTCTCAAAAAGCACTGCCTGGGTTTGTGTTTTAAATACGTGCTGCTGGAAACCACTCTAAATGGGCCAAGGAAACTTCAGTTGTTTCACTGTGAAGTACCGGCAATTTATGCTGACTGATATCATCAATGGAAAATGGAAATTTAAGGCCCATTCTCTGAGGGCTGATATTTGAATGTGACTGTGTCTGGAAGTTAAACTTCTTTATGGCTATAACATTTTTAAGCACTCTACATACATGTCAAAAACCCAGTCAGTGTCACGTTGCTCTCATCTCTGTCATTCTCAGTCTGGGGAAAGGCTTTAATCTGTTTACTGGCGTGTTTTCATGTAACTCCCTTTGCCTGTGAATAAATGTCTGTCTTTGTGTCAAAGGGGATATTCCTACCGCAGGCTTCCCTCCATGCACACACACACATATACACACAAATACACACTCCATTACCATATATAAAAGCCCAGAAATTGAGTGTCAAGGACAAGAATCTGCTGCTTCTACTCAAGTCGATCTTTTTATGTGTGAATGTACATTGATAGTTCTCTAGTTTGAGGGGTGTCCAAACGTCATACCCAGATACATTGAATGTCAGGTTTGAACATGCTCTCATACCGTTTCTATTATTAGAAATCATCCAGTAGATGAGTGCGAATAACAGGAAATGACTGATTTACATAGAGCAGTAAATACACAAGGGGAACCACATGGCTGCTAACCACCTTTCAATCACTTACCCTGCCCAGATGGAAAGAGAGGGAGAGACAGGGAGGAGGAGTGGGGACAGTTAAAAAGGCATATGGAAGAGCACAATCATAGAAACAGATGGGGCTCCACGGCTAAGTTTTGTGTCAAAAACAAGATGGAATGTCAAATGAAATGACAGAATGGGCAAGAAGAGGAGAGAGACGTGTTTACATACACATGTATATACACTCCCACTACAAAGCAGTTTGTATGATACTTAGGATAATGTCAGGTATTTTAACTGTCTCCTCCTCGTCTCCTGATTGGTACTTTATTTTCCATTCCCAGCTGTACTGTTTGGAGTGATAACGTGTAATGGTAGACAAGGATCCGCTAGTGGGTGTTGTTACACAATCCTATAATACCGTAAAGGTATTTTTTGTGTGTGTGTGTGTGAGCGTGTGTGGACTAAGACTCAGATGTCCATGTAGTTTGCCCAGGGATGAGTGGCTTCTGTCAGGTCCACTGAGAGTATAGTGCTACACATGGCTTTGACAGCTGAGAGCGCTCAACAGTTGCTACGCCTCGTTCCCATGGCGTCAAGCCCAGACATAACTTCTTTGTACTTTGAGATGATGTATGATAAGAAAACAAGAATAACGTCAGACTAAGAGCTAGTATCTTAAGAGAAAACCAAGTGCAGTCTTCTTTAAAAGTAGAGACACCATCTTGTTAAGTTGTATGGATGCAACGGCATCACTTGACACCAGCTGGGAAGAGTTAAAAGCTTATCGGCTTGCTAACTGATCATTTGACGCCTCAAGCCAGCAACTAAACTCTCCTTCCTAACAACAATAGGAATGGCACTCCCAACTCAATTATTGTATCACATCGAGTCTTTGTGTTGACACACTGGGATCCTATGAACCGTCTTCCTTACTCGCTCCCACCTGAGCCAACATCACCTGGGGGCCGATTCGTCCTCTCTCACCCTGTTCTCTGCAGAGCTGTCACCTAGCAACAGACCCTGGCTGTATGAGAGTACACTTGTGGAACCAATCTGTTGTTGAGTTCCTCCCTGCAGACTTATGAGAGTTAATGGGAGATAAGGGCATCAATGGGACGTAAAGCATCCCACTTAGAGCTTCCCCCCTTAAACAGGCTCATGCTAACAAGGCTTTCTTACAAGGCATCTCATGTGAGGACGCTATTAAAAGACAGGACAAGTGAGTCCACTTCTAAAAAAAGAAGCTGACAAAGCACCAATCATTTTGCTGCCAGGTGTTCGGCTTGCCACAGAAATAGTACAGTCTGAAATGTTAATGCCACTGTCTGAGCTCTGTCTGGCAGTCTGCTGCAGATAGTGACTGTTTCAGTTTATATTCCTAGCTCTGTGCTACCCCCTGCTGGTGACTTAGTAAAGTAAAATTTCCAGATGAACTAAAGGAGAAATCTGAGCATTTTTACAGACATGTAGTTATGAATCAATCCACACCCTTAATGCTGATATATCATAATTATGTCAATATATAGAATCTAACAAAATGAATTATATTCCAATATTTGTTTGCGTCATGACTAAAGGTCTTATGTACTTGCCTTTTTGTTTACAGTTAACATTACTGCTTGTAAGTGACAACTTTCCTTCTCCCTGTTCACCCAGGTGTGTATATACTAATTGGTGCTGGCAGCCTGGTGATGTTGGTTGGTTTCTTTGGCTGCTGTGGAGCTGTGCAGGAATCTCAGTGCCTGCTGGGTTCAGTGAGTACATAGTTACACAAAAACGTGGGCAAAAACTGGACTGAAATGCACCTGTATCCTATTTGCCTTTGTATACTTACTGTATGTGGATTTTTTTCAGTTCTTTGCCTGTTTGTTGATTATCTTTGGAGCTGAGGTGGCAGCAGGGGTATTTGGATTCTTAAACAAAGACAAGGTACATTTGTTGTTTCATAGCTTGAGCAGATAATATGTTTTTGCACACTGCGATAAGTGTGATGAATCCTGATTGTGCCACATCATTCTCTTTTCCTCTCTCTCATACAGATAATTGAAGATGTTCAGGCCTTCTACACAACCACTTACAATGAAAACAATAACAGCACTTTGATCATGTCATATCAGACAGTAGTAAGTAAAAAAATAAGAGATCTGGGGTAACCTTTGGCAGAAAAATGGCATTACTGAAAGGAATTTTACATGTTCTTATAATATGTTTCATCCACATATGTTTTTTTCCCCACTTTCAGCTGAACTGCTGTGGAACCTCAGCAAACCCCTGTCCTGATCCCCAACCAAATACCAAGGTAAGATCTATCACCAGCTCCAGACTCAGGAAGGAAATTCAGTTCTGCCTCTTTGTTGTTTAATGACGGAGTCATGGTGCCATGCAAAACATCCTGGTTCACTTTAACTTTGCTTAACTCCTCTTATCTTTGGTGCACAGAACTGTGAGATAGGCATCAAGGACTTCTTTAACAGTAAACTCTACATCATTGGGTATGTGGGCATTGGCATCGCTGGAGTCATGGTGAGTCAGGAACTGATTAGAGTTGAAAACACACACAGATACACACTGACTGTGATTGAGATTTTTTTTTTTTTTCCAAATCTTTCTCAACAGATCATTGGGATGATCTTCAGTATGGTTCTCTGTTGTGCTATTCGCAACAGCAGAGAAGTCATCTGAGCTGGATCCTTGACCTCTGCCCCTCACCCCTCCTTTACCCACCCCCGAGAGACTGTACAGCCTTCAGATCAAATGTCAACCGCTGTCCATCATCCACTCAAGGACCCAGGAAATTGACCATGTTCTAAAAATTCCATTCCACTATGGTGCTCAACCCAATCCAGTCCTGATATGTATTTTCTCAGAAATTTTCTTTATTTATTCGCCGTCACAAGCTAAGTAGCAGACTCTACCTTTCATAACAGTCTGATAAGAGTTAGACCACTCGCATATCCAGTGGGAACAGTATAACTTGTGATGTTACCCTGACAATCTGTCAGATTGTTTTTCCTCATGGCCATTTGGCTACCACTAGAAATTTTAACCCACATACTGTCGCAGAAGTGTCAATGCTTTTTCACACAGCCTTGACACTGACCCCATGGCTGTGGGAAACTTAAGCCCGAGAGAGAGCGATCGGAGGTGAAAGCAGCTGAGTTTGCTTATCTGTGCACACACAAATCAAGTCACACACACACACGGACACACACAGACACATAAACACAGCAATGTTGTGTTACGTGAGACCACAGCCTTAAAAAAGGTTGTCTGGCATCTCTTGGGGAGGCCTGATTGGTGGAATCAGGGTGGGGTGTCAGGACAGGGAATGGCCAGCGAATGTTTCGAGAATGCATCCATCATGCAGGGCCAGTGGTCTTACTCACACACGTACAGCGTACATACTTGCTGTGAACTGTCAACACAGGTTGCTCTTTCTGAGGAAAATCCACTGTTATCCTAAAGGAATAGTTCAATATTTTGGGGAATACTCTCATTCAGTTGTTTGCCGAGAGTTGGATTAGAAGATTGACAGCACTTTCACATCTGTCACATGCAAGCTACAGCCTCTAACTGATGAATGTAGCTTAGCACAGAGACTGGAAATGAGGAGACAGCTAGCCTGACTATTTTTACTTTTGGACAGAGTCAAAGTAGCTGTGTCCACCTGGGTCCAGTCAACGGCTGTAGCTGGTTAGCTTCAAATAAGCTAATGAATATGGTAAATTTACCATACAAACTTGATAGTGGTATCAATCTTCTCTTCTGCCTCTTGGCCAGAAAGCATATTTTTCCCAAATGACTGTACCAGTGGGTGTTCCTGTTTCAGGCCATTTACTATAAATCTTGTACACTTGACTTTAAAAGTTGATCATTTTGAAAACAATACTGGTACGTTTAAGAAATGTTCACTATGATGGATTAGATAACTCAAGTTTGAAGAGCTGCATCTAGTTGAAGGGAAAGTACTGTACAACAAAACATCTAAAATGTGAAGTATACATGATTTGCAGTTAAGGAGCTAAAACTCACAGGCACACTTGTCTTGATTTGAAAAAACCAAACCAAATTCCCTTTTCATCCCAAAGTAGAACCTCCACATCTGTTAGGCGGTGTGGCCCAGTGACATAAATACTACTTCTTGTCCTTAATAATATATACATATGCTCTCTTACATAAGAGAGGAGCCAAGAAGACCCAGATCACGTGGACATGTTTTCAGGCTAAACACATAGCTGGTCAACTGAGAACAGGCACTGTGAATGCGAAAGTTATCCGAGCTGGGACTTTGATCTCTTCCCACTTCTATCTTATTCCCCCTGTGTGCCTTAAAAGTACACTGCCCACAACAAAACCCCAGGAAACCATCCCTGTATTCTTCTCACTTTATTAACCTCAGCAGATAGGAGAGTTGGATAGAGATCCCCCAACCTGTAATCACTTCCATTTATCCAGGTTAAATCAGGCCACTGTTTGAATTTGAAGGGTTTATTCCATGTATCAGGACTCCGGTATGTAAATATGTTTGAGGTTTTTTTTTTTGTTTTGTAGTTGTACATTGTTTGTGTCTGATGTGATAGTTACTATTTAACATGCTGTGTGTAGATAGAGGCTTGCAGTAGTTGTACGGTGTTGTAGTCATGGGATAGATTAGCCAAAGCAGATCCACACAGCTAAAAACAGTTTCTAACGTGCCTTTTGATAATGAGCTATTTTTTCAAATAAATAGGTTGTCTCAATAGATAGAATAGTGCATATATGTTTGTAGAGTTGGACTGTGATTAATTGTCACACATACTGATTTAGCAGCACACATGGCCCGGACGGCACATTTTGCTGTAGGTTTTCAAGTGTCACACTCGGGACTGTGCCTTCAGCCAAGAGAGCCAAAGCGGTGGGAAAGCAACATGTTTCTTCCAACTATTTCTGCAAAGCCTCGCACTAATAAAGTTCATCTTGAGGATCAAACAATAACGCTTACAGTCCTAGATGATCAAACTGTACATGAAATTAAGCACTGTGGAATATTACTTTTGTTTTTTTTTGAAATTTGCGTGATGTTACACACATGAGGAGACAAAGGCCTTCTTACCACTTGAGGCTGTTGGGATGCCTGTAGGCAGTGTTTACCCTGAGGACTGAGATGATACAACAGAGTCACCATGCTACTTCAGAGGCTCTGTGGAGTTAAAACAAGATGAACTAGAACAGTTTAGTTACCTAACTGAAAGTGCAGTCATGTACCTCAGTTATGTTTGTTTGAGCAAATCTGAAGTGTACTGCGACCCAAAAAGAAATCAGCTATTGAGTCAAGCCTTTCATAGTTGATTGCGTGTTCATTTATTTCCACACTATCCAGCTTCTCAGGAAGATAGGCTGATTGAAGTTAAATAAAGCTTTTAAAGTTTTATGAGTTTCCTGCATCAGAGTTTTCTCTTTCATCACAGACGGACATATTTCGGCGTTGTTCCTTTTATAATTGGACTCTTGCTGATTAGCTATGCCCAGATTTGAGAGGGCTGGTCTAAAGCGCTTGGAAGGTCTCAACAACCCTGTAAACCTGCTTTTGGGGTTCAAACACTGGGGTACCTAAAAGAATCTGTTTTTTTTGCTTGCCAATTAAATATATTTTCAATTACATTTGATCCTGGACAAGTAGATTGAAAAGGAATTTGTTCGTAGTTTAATAACCAGCGGACTTCCCTAGCATTTAAGATATCTCTTTGATCGTGGATGTCAGTCAGCACTGTGTGTCCACCGGCCACACATACAGACTCAGTCACATACTCTTCAGGCCCTGAGAATATTAAGCAAAGTCCACTTCCAGTAATAGGAAAACACAACCTTACAGCACCCAGCGGCATGTAAATCTATATACAGGCTGATACTTTCATCTGGCTTTTGAAAATGAGTTATATCGCTAAATGCAGTGCTGATATTAGAAAAAACTACTTAATTTTTTTTTAATGAAAATGTAGTAATTTCAAATTAAGTATGAAATACTAGTAGCTGTAGGTTTAAATTTAGAGGGAAGTGCATCCCAGCACCAACAGGCTGTGGTAGACATTTACAGTAGGGGGATAGGTGTTGGGGTGGGTGAGAATTAGCTCATATTTAAGTGCAGATTATGTACTTTGAAGTTTGTGAAGAATTTAAATGATGTAAGCCATTTATGTTAATTTTGTTTTAGATACATTCAAACTGATAACTTGCTACATTGTAAAATGATTCTTTTATACTTCTTCCAGGCCGATTGCATTCAAGTATCCTCTCTGTGATTAAGTAGTTTCAGGTTAGTCGCATGAGTCTCATGTCAGAGTTTCACCTTTTCTGCGCTTGGAGCCAAGAACAGCTGAATATTTAGAAATAAAGGGATAGCTATGCATGCTGGCGCTGGGATGAGGCTCAAGGAATACCCAGTGTAAAGTTACCCCAACACTGCAGCATGAGGCTCACGCCCAAACTCCATCCATGCTAGTGCTGCATGTGTAGAGGAGCAGGGTAACAACTTCAAGCTTGCATCAGAAAAGCACTACAGCCCACTCCAAGGCTTGTCTCTAACAGCCCTACCTGAATATATGACGAATGAGTTCCACCTTTGTGATTGCAAATTATAATATGCAAATGCTTCAGGTGCCACACATTCACAAATAACAGCAAAATAAACACTGCATTTTATAAACATTTATTCAGCATTTAGAAATCTGTACTATATATGCGAATTCTAAATGAACTTTAAAAATAAAAATTATCTTCTCAACTGCTTTTAACATGTTGAATGTTAAATCTATCTTCAATTTGAATCTAATCTTACAGTTTGAGAAAATTGAAAATACAGGATGGTTATTTATACTGGTAGACAGCAAAGTACTTTGACCCATGAAAGAAGAAGGAGTGCAGACTGCACTGTCTTGCTCCTAGTTTCAACATAATATACTTGTGCAGAGTTTACCCATCTCTAATAGACAAGAAAACAACCACAGTCAACTAAGAGAAAGTATATGTGGTAGGCTGATGTTGCACTTTTTTTCCCAGACGACTTGGTCCAAAAGCACTGGAAATCCTAACCATAAAGTTTGTCCATCCTCAGTCTAGTTCACCGCCATCAAACAACATTGCTCACCACAAAAAGCTGCTTCCAAAGTCAACTGCAGAAGGCCTTATTGAGCCGTTGAGGTCAAGAAGGTTCAGCTTGCAAGTTACGTGAATGAGAGTTGTGTAGGGCCAGTCAAAGGAAAGATTCAAGGAGCTCACAAGTAAGTTCCCAAATACCTCAAATCCAGAATTATACTCAGAACAAACACCCAGAGCTTCTATGGTAAGCCATTGTCTTCATTTACCACCGTATTTAAACAGCAGTCTAGATAATTTAGAGAATAGGTGTAAACTATTTGAGAGGCTTAGAGGGTACACTAAGGATAGATGCAGTCCAAATGTCGTATTTATAAGCTGTCAGGTCTTTCTTCCTAAATCCAGGTTGTTTAGAAGACAGCATAATACTTTCTGGAAAGAAGTTAGTTGCCAAATTACATATCTACTCCAAAACAAAGTTACCGCATAATACAGATCGATCAACATCCATGGCCCAGTTTCACATGTAACTCCTTTAAAACAGGGATTGAAGAATTCAAGTGAAGGTTCAATATTCTGTTGTTGTTGTTTGGTGCCCTAAGCAATTCTTTAGGTTTCTTTTTTGGGCATAATATTCGTTGTTGTTGTTTTGCGCTCCAAGCACTTTTAGGTTTTGCACAACATGTACAAAGCCACTATCAAAAGTGAATGCTGAAGATGGGGCAGTCCACAGGTTAGGTTACTGTGGAGGTAAGTGATACATTTAGGGAGTAGGGTCAAATCTAAGGAAACTGAGAAAGGTTTGGTGCTACAGGAGTGAGGTCAAGCCATGTATCTGGGTGAAATGTAAGTGACTGTTGGAAGTTGGATAGTAAACTTTGTGAGGGAAGCAATTTTTCTCACATTAAGCTCCACTAAAGCCCATGACAGTTGCATTTCGGGTTCTGGTCTCTTTAAATAAGAGATAGTCGGGCTAGGCATAATTTGAGACCATTTTTGAAATAAACACATCCTCTGTCCCTTTAGCTTTTACCTGAAAACCTCCAATAATGAAGAAGGCACACAGTAAATAGGAGCTGGTCCATAGCTGCCTGTTATTTAATAAGGCGGCAGAGACTAGGAAACAGCTTGTTTATGCAGAGTAGATGCTGTAGGGGAGTACCTCAAGGAACTCTCCAACCCTTTGGCAAGTATACAACCCATGAGTGCAAGAGCTGGAGCGATGACTAGGGCCCGTAACTGGCGCCCTTTGAGGAACGCCTCCGGCCTCTTCAGAGGATCTTTTCTGTACGGAGACAGCGAGGTTAGTATGGAATTAAACCATTCATGCCAACCTGAGGAGGGCATGGATTACATCAGGGTTATATTTGTTTGGAACTAGATAAAGATATGATTACACCTGACATAGTCCACCACTCCACTGTAGGTTCCTCATGTTCCTTTTTTTGAGTGATTGTAGCCTGTTCCCACCACTGCACACAAATATAAACAACACTTACATTAGTTGAGAACACAAAATTGATGTTCCATTCCCAGTCCCCCGAATAAATACTATTTATCTGCACAGACTGAAAGTTCAACCATCACAAGGGCTGATGAAATATCATGCACACATCCAGCCAAGTAGCCAGACATGAAGGACCAGTAGAAAGGCACAGATGGGGTTTCGGATGAATGCTGCTGTTTGGTGCAGATGCGTGCGTGAAGTATAACGAGAACGGAAGTGCCCCCAGAGGCGCAGGCGTGTTCACGGCATTAAGAGACCGCTGCACTGAAGATGGAAACCGCAAGGCAAGATCAAGGCCTAAATCCCATCTCACCTCATCACGTGGCACCGAGTCCCCTGCGGCAGTCCCAGGATCTTTCTGGTCCTCAGCAGCCTTCTTAAAGTGATCCTGTGGCGGACACTGCATTTACTTTGAGGGCTGGGCGCAAGAGCGGGCTGAGAACAGCATTGGTTCCTCTACTCTCAGAGTTGGGTTACCACGCTTAGGCATCACCTTGCTGGGCCGCTAATAGCAAACATAGCTGGGCCAGGGGTAAAAGGCACATCTCAGCAGTATTTGATGCTGGTAATCCGCCCTTGCTGCTTCTCCCAATTACCTAGCCTGCCGCATCCTGCAGCTGGATCTTGAGCATCTCCATGGGGTGGGTGACAATGACTCAAGTACATTCCTGCACAGTACACAACATCTCCTTTGAATACTGTCAATTTCCAAACAAATATTACAGGACACCAAGTTAAAAGCCAAATATATAAAAACTAAGAATGACATTGCAATACGAGCTTTTTTCAGTGCTACTTACTAACCCATCTTTGCTCTGAAGCAGGCGAAGAAGTCACATGCCAGTCTGATGGCCTCTGGGCTACTAGGGTGAGATTTACTGCAGCACTTTCTACATACTGGCATTGACAACTTAATTCTTACCAACAAGAATACAATCACCAACCAAATTCCAATTTATTCACAGCAGGTAACATTAGGATCTCTGCAGAGGAAATTAATTCATTTACTGGCTCACAGAAGTTGTCAATCAAACTATTACTCATGGTTAAGCAACAAAGCAAAGAAAGCAATGCCTTCTGGATATGTATTATTCACAAGTTATTCAACAATAGTCTCACCTCTATACATGCTAAAGTAGCCTTCTGATTTCATTGTCTTTATTAGGCAATCCATCCCAAGAAGAAAAGAGAAGCAGATAAGCTATGTGAGAAGGTTATCACATTGTATTCTGTTATAGTCGATTCTGTTTTGCTATCACAAAACAGATTATACTCCACAAAAAACACAATAATCTGATAGTTCAATTTGTCCCTAACATGGGGATAATATCTATCATGACCAGAGAGAAATAGTCATTCCAAAGAAGTTATCAATGAAAAAGGTATGTTAGACTTTAAGAAACCTGCATGGTAAGAAAAGGACATTTGTGTCCATTTAATCAGGTTTTCACGATATACGTGAAATGCAAGATATTAGCAGCACAAACACGTGATCTTCCTTGCCGACTGCAGCCTTGACACAGCTCTGTGGGAGCGCGCCTGCTGGGCGCTGGTTCTGGGCAAGGGTTCTAAGCCAGGCCAATTGAAACATACAGGTGACTTACCATGCCTGTAATCCCTCCATTGATCAGTTTGGCTGGGAGGCTGTTCTGAGGACAAGCTGTAACAGACACAAAAGTCACTCCTCCTATTCACACCGCATTTGCATAACAGAGTAAGGTGGGCTAATAGGCAAAAAGCCACAAACTTGCTGAGAGTGAAGAAGCAGAATAAGGATTTGAGACATCTTACACAAGGATGGTAAACTATAGAACATTGTGTGTGGGAATTCATTATTACAATAGAACGATGTACAGGAGTGATTGCCTGGGAATCTGGTCATCCGAAAGTCAATTTGTAATAGAATAAATTAAACAATATACACTTTATGTAAAGGATTTGTATATTTCTATGACTTCCATGTTAGCTCTAGGAGAAACAACAGACCTAAGGAACTAAGTATAAAAGGATGGAATGAAATAACTAAAGGATGCGTTATTCTTTGTTTTCCCGAAAGGTTTACATAACGGCTGCAAATTGCCTATACCTAATCTGTTGGTTGCTAAATAAGGGTTCCTAGTTGTCTTGAGAAAAAGCTAGTCACGGCACAGGATGAGGAGGGGCCGAGGAGGGAGAGTGCAGGCTGGAGAGTCCCTGAGAGACACTGAGCAAGGCAAGAGTAGAGAGAAGCCTTGTGGGTTATATATATAGTACGTCCAGTCTCATGGATACAAGGATAAATTCGACATTTCCCCACTCCTGGACCCCTGCGCCAAGCAGCCAAGAATGGAGTTTAGGCCAGTCATCACCCACAAAAAATCCAACCACAATGCAAATAGCTTATATGATAAGCACCTGCCCAGCTGTGTCAGGGAATTAGTCCTGAGTTGCGCCAAGTGACTCTGTCTAAATCTTTCAAAATGTATTGTAAGCCAACTATATATAATAAATCTATAATTCATTATTATCTACTGTCTTGATGATTTGTTGAAGACAATCTGACAATGTGTAAATAAAAGATTAATGTTACAGCAAAAGGTTCTGCAATACAATGTCTGGGTTTTATATCAATGAGCATAAATAAATTCTATTTGTACATCCAGAGTCAAATAATACATACTTAACTAAATATCAATGATTAAAGTAAGAAATAAATAAGAACTCAAATGCTCAAACTTTTAATCTTTTTCAGTCTAGCCGAGTTCACTCTGAAAAGCGCCCTGAAGTGGCCATTTTGTTTTATAGCACCTGTGGACTTCCTGGGGTCTGAGGAGGCAAAATTGATGCTTTGGATTAAGTACTACATGCAACCACCGGCTTGGTACTATCACATTTGCCAGTTGAATAAGGTGTACGGCTGATTTTAAACTTAACTGTATCGCCTGTGGGTGGATGCGTCGTACAATGAAAAGCCTACTTTAAACTTAAACTTTCATATTTGCGCAATCGCCCTGCGCTCAATGGGCAGTCTATGGCTATCAGCCAAGCAATACACTGAACAGGACAGCAAGCTCGATGGTGTCAGTGTCATGTTTCTTTGTATTCTACAAAACATAAAGCATGCACCACCTAACGGAAATGAAGTCAAAGATTTACATTGCAGTTGACTCCTCCTCTGTACAGTCAGCGTAATGACTGAATGAATGAATGAGGAGTTGAGACGTGCTGACAGTGAGGCGTTTCAGACCTGAGATCCACACAATGGAAGATATCTTTGTGTCAACCCAGGTGAGCATGTATGATGCAACTTTTCTCAGATTGTTTGAGGGAACTTTCTTCACAGACTTCATGCTGCAAGGCCCCAGTTTAGACTCTACAGTGTTTTGGTAAATGAAAAATAAAGTGATCATAACAGTTTTTTGAAAAGACATTCATGAATAGTCAAACACATCTGATTTCAGCCCAGAAATTACCTTAAAAGAGCCGTAATGGATTTAAAAAGAAAATAGAGACAAATCTTGGTTGATTTGACAAATATTACAAACTCAAGTTCAGTTTTTCAAACATTCCCTTAATTTCCAGCATATTCATTGACTTTGAAGGAATTCTAGGTGGTCTCTTGAGTGTAGGGATGAAGAGGAGTACGCTACGCTATGTTGCTGGAACCTTTGTGCATCTACCGTGAAAGATTTCTGTATTTTTTAAGAGATTTGGCATTGAACTTGAGTTGAGCTCCCGCCTCTTGGTTGTCTAGCTGGGGAGCGGTTAAGACTGAAAAGGGGGAAAAATATCGTAAACACAGGTGCAACTCTATCAAATCCACCCAATTAACTGTGTATCTGTTCAGTATTTCAGTGATGTACCTGGCATGGTGCATCTCATAGTACACACTGCCACGTTGACCTTATAGCTACACCTGTGTCCTGGGAAGAAAGGCCTGATACTGCACTTGTTATGTGCATGTTAGCACAACAAGAAAGTATGTAAGCAGCTCAGTGCAAACGGTTCAGAAACCTGATAAAGTCATATAACTGAGCAAGATTCTCCTCCAATCACTGAGCATATTAGTAGGTATAGAAATGGGTTTATTTGATGTGAAATCCACATATTGTTATATGTATTCATTATGATTTCATATTGTGGCACATAATCTATATTCATAGTTACTAAAGCTCAATACAAGTTTTATTGGAAATATCTTGCCTCAGAAATTAGATGAAAACATAACAGGAAATAGACAGAGGGAGCTGAGCATGCACTACAACAAGCAAAACAAGCAAGCATAGACACTACGTGTCCATCAGGATGACATATCATATCATTTGCCATCACATTGTCAGTTTCCGGGCAGACCAGTTCGCCCATCTTCATACCACTCAGGCGCTATAAGTACTGGTCATAGAGTACTGGCTGCGTGACGCAGTGTGTGTGCGTGGTGTCACAGCGCCACAGCTACAGCGGGGCCACGGATAGAGCTGCGGGTTGGCTTCAGGCAGCCAGGGACAGGCAGGCTTGGCACACCAGGAGAGGCAGTACGTGAGCAACGCTGGATCAGAAAAGTCCTTCCAAACGCCTCTTCAGATATTGGTGTCCTGAAAAAGTGGAAAGTGAAAATAGTGCTGTTGGAACAGGAGCAGAATATGACACTTTTTACATGAGTTGATGTGATAGAGATGGGTCTCAATTGGAGTAGGGTACATGCTATTAAATGCTGAACAAAATCTTTGCTATCACTTCCCCTGCCTCCAGGCACCAAGCAACAAGCAGGTAGACTGCGCCCTATAGGTATGCTGAACATATCAACACTTAATCAAACACTTTCAAAATCTCATTTTTTGTGTGTGTGTGTGAGATGTATGGTGTCTGTCACCTGTGTGTAAGCAGTAGCCGCTGGTGATGGTAGTGTTTATGGCTACACACCGGGCACAGTCATGCCTCTCAATCCACAGGGTATGATTCTTCAGGTACAGGAACAAACTGTGTGACTCCACCAGTTATTACAGCACTAACATGCAGTTTTAATACAGACAAAGGCATGCTGAAAGTCCACTGTCAAAAAAAAAATAACCCAAAAAAACAACAATAGATAGCACCTGAGGCAACATCTTGCAAATCTAAATTGAAGACAAACACACTTTGACATGTGACTCTGTGCCTGCGAAGCTACAGAGGTGTCAAAATGATGGAAGTGTGAAGAGTCTTATCAGAAGTTAAGTAGTATTGAATTATCCAATAATTCAACTCTTTCCAGGTCAGATGATCTTTGGTGATCCTTCCCTCCGGCCAGTGCCTCCCAGTTCTGTGAATATCTGTGTCGGTAGTCCATGCTCTTTATGGGAACCCTAATCCACCCCTTCGACTGCCCCAGGAGACTCTTATCTGCTGCAGCATCAATACAGAAATCACATGTCAACTGGGTTCATATATTGTTTAGAGTTGTATGGTCTAAAAAACACACATACAGAGAGTATTCAATTGTTTATTTGTGTGTGTGTGTGTGTGTGTGTGTGTGTGTGTGTGTGTGTGTCTGTACAGTTTTCTATTTCACAGGTCATACTAGAACATGGACAAAGGGCCGGAGGAGGAGGATGAGGAGGAGGAGGTCATGCTACTGTTACATAACCTCGACGCAGGTCGCGGATGCCGCCAGACGTAAAACCATAAACAATAACAAGTTATAATAACTCTGGCCCTTCTCTGACCTTTCACACGGTGGTGGTCAGTTGAACTGATCCATGATTGATTAATTCCAGTTGGCGATTCATAAGAAGGTGAACCAAAATTCCTCAAAAGTGAGCAACCTTTGTGTACAGTGAGACACTTCTTTAGTATGAAGAGAATTTGTGTCACTTAATCATAAGATGGAATATGAACTGAAGAAATATTCTATATAGATTTTTTAAAAAAGGCTTCTAGTTGTGCGTTCTCATGTTCAAAAAATACTTAACAAACAAAAAATAAATGCATAATGAAATTAAGGAAGTGAATTTAGACAGAATTGAAAACAGGGTATGAAAATATAGGTGTTAAAAACAATTTAAGTAATGGCACAAAACCTAATTGAAACTGCTAACCAAATTGAATTACTATTAATACTTCTGCATTGAATGTTGAACTGTTACGATGATCTCCTACCAGGCATTTTAACAGTACTCCCATGTTTCTGTCCTACCTGGAGGAAAAATGTTATGCCCTCAATATTCAAGCCATTAATACTCCCATTATTATTATTATTCCCATCTGTTCCTACGAGACCATGTTTCTCATTTTCCTTCAGCAAAGAAGTCAAATAAACATGGTTACCAATCGCAGTAACTCACCTTTTGTTTATTAGTTTTAAATTGCATTATGATTAGATTTTACAGTAGTAGTTTTAGTAGTAGTATGTAAAAAGTTGCTTGTTAATATATTTCATTTACTCATCTCCAACACTCTATTACAAAATTTATATTATTAAATCTTTACTCTAATTATTGTGTACAACATAAAATTCCTCTCATTGTAAATACCTAGGAATTATTCTAATCGCTTGAGAAACCCCAAAAAGCAGCTTTTTCTATCTAGTAGTGAAACCTTCAGCCATCTAGCTGCAATATACATCATCAACAAATCTAATACTAAGTCAGGCCACTTACAGGATAATTTAATTAGTCCACAATCTGATTAGTTTGGGGCTGCCACTATTTCTGCCTCTGACCTGGCCCCAGTTTCTGTTGGCCCTTCCTGTTTTCGCCCACATTTCCTCGTGTGGTGGGTCAGCATTTCCTGTAACAAATTCATCAGATAATTGCGAATAAAGTGGCCGTTGACAGTTCACCAACCATCCTGTCCTGATACAGATCCAGCCCACTGTTTAAGTGGAGGTTAACGGTACATACGCTTTATAAATTGATGACCAAATTTGTTGTTCTGCCACAAAAAAAAAGAGGAACCCACCGCTATCTCTGAAAATCATTTCTAAACTGACAAATGAATGGCATCAATCATAGTTTATTCCATGTTTAACACAACTGACATTGCTTTTTGATTTGAAATGAAATGACAGACAAAAACACGGTAATTAACTTAATATTTTGTGCAGCAATGGCCGTTGATCATGCTAGCTCGCTAACAGAGATTTCTGCATCTGTAACAGTGTATTTTGTCCATTCTTCCTGAGCAAACTGCTCTAGCTGTGTCAGGGTTTAAAGCAGGTCTTTGCACACTGTATTCTTCTGATCTTCATCTTCTATTCTATAGATGTTCATTGAGGACTAAGATCAGGGTACATAGAAGGCCATTCACATAGTCCAATGTTTTGAGTGAGTGCTTTTGCAGTGTGTTTTGGGCTACAGTGCTGTTGGAGTGACCCATGACCTGCGACTGAGGCTGAGCTGACACTGGGCAAAGTGTTTCTCCATGAATGCCTTGACTGCCTTGAGCTTCTCATTGTGCCTTCATGTGATCTAAGCAGCTTCCTGTGTCAGATACAGCAAACACCACTAAGTATGGTGTTCTTTTAAAGCTTCATTTTTTAGTCTGTCTGATGACATGCTAAAAAGCTTTACGTCAGTTTCATCAGTTAAAAAGACATTCTTCCAGAAACTTTGTAGCTTGTCAACATGCATTTTGGCAAAATTCTAGTCTGGATTTTGAATGTTCTTCTTAAATGGAGTCTGTTAGGTCTTCCTATGGAGCTTTAAGGTCTATAAGGCGATTGGTTTTTTAATAACATTTTAGAATTGTAGTTGACAGGAAATTCGCTAAGCTGCTTGGAAATGGTCTTATAGCCTCTACCTTGAAAGATGGAAAGTGCCCATAATTTTCTCTGAGCTCTTAGATAACGCCTTTGCTTTCTCTAATCCATGGCCGTGGTGTATACACTGATACCAAACTACACAGTGGTATGTTTTTCTTTGAAATAGGCTGATTGAAATTGAATAATCATGATAGTACTACAATTTATGTTAAACACTAGTTTGAAGCACTGCAGCAATGATTTATCATCTTTTAGTGGCACCTACAAATCTGTCCAGGTTAGTTTCTCAATATCTTTGCAAAATGGAATAATAAATCATTTCTTTCACAATTTTATCAGTTTCTATCACATACTGTAGGCGGCAGGTGAAATATATGAGACTATTGCTTTTAATTTTCCAGAGGAATGAAGCATAATACCAAAAAGTTGCAAGGGTTTCAAAAAATTTGTCCACGCCTGTATTTGGTCGCATGCTGAAGAACCCAGAACCTGTGAGAACTATAGATGCTACTATACAAGATAAGTTAAGATAGACTTTAATTATCCCACTTGTGGGAAATTTACCTGTTACAGCACCAAGAGTCAAGAGTGACAAAATAGAAAAATAAAAAATATAAAAGATGAAGATGATATCTGTGTCCTGATTATGACAGGTTTGTTCCATGGTTAAGCCAACTCTAGTCCACATCCTATATGGAAGGAAAGGTCCAGAATTCATTCAGGGTAGGTTAATCATGGGCAGTAATATTAGATCGTCTCTTTTGGTCTAACCTTGTTGTGATGTTTGATACTTTAATTTGTGTTCTATTTCCAGATCAGACTGTACTTGAGTAACCCTACACACCGGATAAGAACCTTTTGGACCTGGGTCAGATAGGTTGAGCGTGCCCCGCGAACCACGGATCCAAGTCTGGAGTACTGTTGCTGGACTACTATTATGTTCTAATGGATATTTCCAGCATCAACGCCAATGCACTATATATACAGTGTGAAATGCAGTAACATTATTATTCAAATATTCCTATAGGTCACAGGCTATAGTATAATGATCTACATCATTTGTGTTGGCACCTCTTGGTGCTTTATGGATTGGGACATTGTCATCCAGTTTCTTCACTCTTCACTTTCAAATTTTCCCTTAATCTGTCACCATCTTTATATATTTTGGGAGGTCAACCTAAAAAACAAAAATAGGCTCATTTTAGTGAATACCGCGGACTTCATATTCCCAGCAGTAGCCATAGCTCCATCAAAGTAGTCAAACAGAGCAGAGCAAACTGTCCACCTTTGTGTAAGTCTAAATAGCCAATTGTGTTTTTCTTTAACTGGCATAGTGAACATATGTATACAGCTAATAATGCAGGCGCTGAATGATGATAGGAGCTGTGCCCATCTCATCCATTGTACCTTCTGGCTAGCTGCGAGTGATTTCCTGCCGGTGAGAATCATATCCACCGGTGGTGTTTTAGTATGCGCCACTATATCTCCTACATAAATTTCACGATGGCCCATGTTTTCTGAACACTGTCACCTGTATTGCGAGCGATACCCTGCAAGGGCACTATTGGCTCTTTGTCCTGTATCTTCCTAGAGGTGATTGGTGGAGTGATTTATACCAGCGTGTGACTTGCAATGAGCCTGCCCACAAGAGGAACATGGCGGACACGGTGTATAACACATGAGTGTACATGTAGTCTTTGAAGTTGGTGCAAATAATGTCGTACTTGTAATTACGATAGTAGAATACCAGCGATATAAACATCGAGTGCAGGCATAGTAAAATTTTCATTTTATTTTTCTGTCTTTAATTCCTTGTAATTTAACAGTGACGTTGACATCCGCATGCTTTCTGGGAATAGAGCTGTTTTACTTTCCTATAAAACAAGACAATTTGTAATCATGAAATGGAAAAAGTAATAAAATACAGTCTGTTTTTTTACGTAGAGAATACGTGGACTGCAAAGAAGGTGCTTCTTTTTATTTATTAATATTATTTATTATTACCACTATTAGACAACAGAGGGCTCCACCTTAGTTTTGGTCTAGAAAAATTAGTATTCGTGGTTAAGAGTCATCCAGGTTTTTAAAAGCCTTATATCACTAATAACGGAAGATAATTACATCACATATCATATAAATGATATCAAATGGACAACTAGACAAGAGAACTCCAGAAAGAAACTATCATTACTTCCCAAAATAACGTATCTCTATGCACTGTGAATCTGGGTTGAACTTAAGCCAGACAGGCAGTTGTGAAGCTTGTAGGAGATGCGGGTTCCACAGGTCAGACATTTCCCTCGTGCCCTTGCCAGGACTTACTGTGGCTACTAGATGCATGACAAACACAATCTCACATTTTGTTCTTAAACGGTGTAATGTGATGCATCTTTGATCATCATGTCATCAGTTTGTTTGCTTCTCCCCTGCCAGGCAAACAGAACCAAACAATATAACTACATGTGCAGAAATGCTCTGTAACGTTCTAGAGCCCATGAAGGTTTAACAGTCGAGCACCTGACCGGTGGGACAGGTGTAAAAACGGAATATCGGCGAGCTGGCTAAGTAAGAAATTTTCCCACTCTGTGGCGGTAGTTTGCTGCTTTCATAATGGCGGAATTCAGGCTGAATTCAGGCATCAAACCGTATGGCTTAGTGGTGCGACGATGCAGACAGTTCAAGAGGGCGGATAGCAGTGAACATCCTGGCTTCCTTGGCCGACAATGAAGTCAAGGCAAGGTCCCTCCTCACATACTTGCAAAGCAGGAGAGTAGATGTATTACAATTTGTTTGATGTAGAGCAAGTAAGATGAAGCTGCCTCTGACAAGGACAGTATGCATAGTTTCATTTTTCTTGTTTTGTCTGCCTGTTGTCTCATGACAGGATTCTTCTAACACTAGTTACACCCATCGCAGTTTTACTTCACAAATAAGGGTAAAGAAAGAGAAAACTGATTCTTACACGGTTAAAAGGTTTCAAGCGGAGGACATCAAATACTCAGCATGTTCTGTGGTCCTCCAGGGTTATTGCTCCTCAAAACAAAGAGACAGCCTATTTGTAAGATGTGAGAGGAGATATTCTGGGGCCTTTTTTTTGATTCGAGACCTGGCACACCGAGAAAGAGGAAATAGTTCACCCAAGTCATCATCAGCATCCTTGAAGACAAAAATCTTATTAATAACCTCAGGAACTAGACCACCTCCTCTCCTCCTCTCTCCCACCTCCCTCCCTCCGGGCTTGCGATCCTCCCTGTCCCCTAATCCCTTGCCTCACCTCCTTTTGGTCCATGCGCACCTTCTCACCTCAGGAATCTCTGCAAGGCCCCTGACAGGGCCTGTGCAACCAATCTCAGTGCCCAAAGGAACCTAGTTGAGGAAGAGGGCTTACTGGCAATTGATGTACAGTAGCTCACTCACTCCTCCCAGCCTCCTGAGTGAGGCCAAACATCCCCAGGACACGGTAGCCTTTCATTTTAGCATTGACCCACTGGCACGTATCTTATCTTGTCGACTTTTGCATCATTATTTTTAATTTACATCAGACGGGTTCCTCCATTTCTCTTCTGATTTTGTTTTAATAGAATCTTTTTATTTTGCCTCTGATTTCCTGCTATGAAATTGTTTTCCCTTCCTATTGTCTGTTACTCCTTTTTGGTCTGCTGCAGACTAATTTGTTACACAGGTTACACACACACATCTGTTCTCATTTGCTCACTCATATATACTACTCATAACCCCAACAAACATCATTTTTTCCATAGTGAACAAACAAATCTAATTGGACACATAAGTTATACGGACATATATTATGAGCCCTCACCGACTGTCTGTGTGTGTGAAATACTGCCTATTTACTGAAAAGGGAAGGAAATAAAGGTAATTGGCGCTCCATAATTGGTGACCCCTGCCTCAGCAAGTTGCAACATCCAGACAGCTGAAGAAATATCATCGATCACCCGGGATAAGAATAGCATCTGGAAGCTGGCCTTCGGCCAATGCTGGCACAGTCTCCTCCTCACTAGTTTTGGGGTAATTAACAACAGCATTCAGAGCCACGCATCCAGCTGAAGATCTTCAAACAATCCTTACCCCTGTCTGTTACAACCTTTAACTAATGAGTTCTCCTGCCATTTAAGCTGCCACCGTGAGGGGAAAAAAATAAAAAAATTGGAAAACTGTAGCGTGACCCGGGTCTGATCTAAAAGGCACGTTTAGTGAAAAACAACCCACTGAAGTCACGGTTCTCTCCTTTGTGTTCGTTTTTCTTTTCATGTTAATTCCATTATGTCTGGTGGGTTTTTTTTCTTTCTTTCTTTTTCAGACCGCTATTGATTTTTAAAGGTATGCAAATTTGTCCCAACCCAGTGCTGAAGTCAAGGAGGCATTGCCCGCCCTACATTACAACTCAAATATAGCTGCACCAATTAAGGCCAACTCTCCTATGCTACATTAAGCATGTGGGAGAAATCATTCTATGTTACTGTATTATTTATCTCTCAATACCGGACTGTGCAGACATGTACCTTGCCAGCGGATGGAATTAGGTACAGCATGCTTAACTGGATTGTGCATTAATGTGAACATTATTGCACAGATAACAGAAATGCATCTGATTCACATTAATTTCTGCCCTTTAGTGGTAAAAAAGGAGAAATGGATTAGGGGTTTTTGTTGAGCCCTGATTATGAGAGTAAATAATCAGTGTGTTTATCTTTGTGTTTAACCTCTTTCTCTCTTTTTCTGTTGCTTTCCCTCCCTTCCCTCCTTCACTATGGCTGTCAGAGGAGGAGTGAGGTAATTACAGCCTGCCTCTGACCCACACTGGCCCGCAGCCCATAGAGGAGGGCCGGTGGAGGGCCGCAAAAAGAGGAGAAGAAGAAGAAGCGAAAGAGAGACATGTGAAGAGACGGGCTGGAAGAAAAACGGGAGGAAAAGATGGAGGAGCGATTGCGAAAGGGGAAGGGGAAAAAAAATAGGAGAGTGACCACGTGAGGGACGCCGATGAATGACAGAATGAGGGAGAAGAGGGCAGGCCAGATGAAAGGGTAGGGGGCGAGCAGGATGGCAGAGGGAGAAAGGGAGGGTAAGCTTCCGACAAAAGGAAGTGGGAGACAATCCAGTAAAACACATGGTGAGTGCATCTGTGTGTGTGTGTGTGTGTGTGTGTGTGTGTGTGTGTGTGTGTGTGCGCATTCCCGCACATGAGCAACAAGGGAGTGCAAGCAGTAGATGGTCACAGCCCTAATAGCATTATATTACTTGATGCCAAATTTGAAATATACACTTGAAGGCTAGATTGCAGGCTGTTAGGGATTTAATTCTAAATTAAGCCTGTAAGGAGAAAATTTGCATGTAAATCCATGTACCAAACCATTACTCTATGTATGCACAACAATTACAAGCATTTAAAATCAGAGAGTTAAGACAAGTGTGTGGGTGCCAGGATAGCTCATAAAGATGAGCATGCATTCACGCACAAAGACACACGCTCCAGTCGGGATGATAATTATTAAAATACATCAATTGTTTTTGGACCTCTATTCAAGCCTCTGAGGTTTATTATAGCTGTTATGAATCCAATCTCGCACACGTCCACACACGAGCACACACACATATTCACTGAGCTAAGGCCAAGTGTGGCATAAAGGGAGAGCAGAGAAAGCAAAGGAACAGAGATAAAACAGTGTAAGTCGAGGGAGAGAAAGGGGAAGCAGAATGTGACAAAGTGAGTGAAGGAGAGCCAGAGCTCTGAGCCCTCCTTCTAGATGGCTGCCGGCCTTGAAGCCTGCCAGCTCCGAATGGCACATTTGGCACAGGAGCGTTCGCTCTGAGTCCTCAAAGCTATGGCGCATTTTTTTTACTTTCATCTCAACAGCTGTGGTTCTGTTTTTGCTTTAACGGCACAATTCAGTTGACCCCTTCTCTCTGTCCTGCTAGAAATCAGGCTTTGTCCGTGCCGCAGAAGGTCTTTAACAGTGAGTGTGTTTATTAGCTTAGTTCTGATGCACTCGTGGAGGTTAAGGTCGGTGCTTATTATTACTAATACAATGACTCACGATGATGACTCATAATGAAACATAATGGTCATCTCACACCTCAGTGCCTGCCATTTAGGAATCCTGCACTGATGCTCTCTCAGACATAGCTGATCCCTCAGAGGACTTTGTATCACCACTGCCATCAAGTCCACTACTTGATGACCATGCATGTTAGTCATTCAGATACCTGTGGTTGAAAGTAACTGAGTACATTCTCTCAATTACTCTACTTAAGTACAGGTTTGAGGTACTTGTTTTTTCCTTGAGTATTCCCATTTTTTTTACTACTTTATACTTCTACTCAGTCATCTGACAGTGATAGTCACTGTTTACTTCACAAATTAAGATTTCAGATTCTAAAAAAAACTATGATGAGTTTATAAAATGCAATGCGTTGTTCAGAAGATTAAAGCAGCGGTTTCCAAACTTTTTGGCTTATGACTTCTTTTCTTTTTTTTTTAAATCAGTGTCTCATAGGACCTTATCACATGATATATTCAGTATTTCACATAAAAATATTCAGTCAAAAGTCCAAAAACATGAATATCTGGACTTTTACTTGTAACGGAGTAATGTTTCATTGTGGTACTGGCACTTTTATTTAGTAAAAGATCTCCATACTCCCTCCACTGCTGTCAAATACACCTGACAGTGTAATGTAATCCAGTACAACAGACCTGGACCTGCATATAGTTACACGTAGTATTATTTTGAGACAGTTAATCTTCATGAAGCTGCAGCTCCACCATCCATACACACATGATGATGATGATAAAGTGTATTAGTCAAAACCTTGTGATTGCAGTTGGCATAAACATGAACTGCAACGGTGGGTGAAGCCAGTGTAGAACCACCAGAAACTTCACTGATGAGACTTAATGCTGATATTTCCATCAGTGCTTTGCCTCTCTCTGTCACACACACCCACATACACCCACACACACACACCTTTGTGCAAATGTATTTGAAATGGCTTAGACCCAAGCGTCCTAGAATGTCTGTGACTGGGCACCTGGACAAAAAGGCAGTTGGTGTGTGTGTGTGTGTGTGTGTGTGATGGCTGCTAGAACAGAAAAGAGATATCTGTTGCATCAAACTCACCTTGCTCTCTCTCTCTCACACACATTCAAGCATCTACTCTCCCTCTCTCTCTTTCCCTCCCCCATCACACACACACACTTTCCACTAACAAGCATGTGCACAGCCATGCAACCTCACAGACACATAGAAACCCAGTAGTTAGTTCCTGCGTCATTACAGTAGCCATCTGTCAGTATGCAGTCACACATACTCCGACTTGGCCATGTGTATGTAGTACACAGAAACACACACACACACACACACACACACACAGGGGACGCACGCAGCCACATTGCATCTCCAACCACCCGAAATATCCCACTCATTGACCCTCGCCATAGCCTGATTTTGCATGGAGTATTAGATTTAGGTGGATCAGTCTTCGAGGTCAAAGGTTTCCTCTCCCTACAGTTCTCTCTTTTTTCTTCCTCTCCTTTTCTCTTCTTCCTCTCCTCTCCTCTCATCTCTTGTCTCTCTCTCTCCATTTCTACCCACATGAATCTGTCTGTCTGCGTCTGCCAAAGGCTGATGTCATTGTCCACTGTGTATGCTTCCAGTGTATGAGATGAAATGACGAATGTTGAGGTAGGCTATATCATCCCACGGTTTAATCCTTCTACTCTACCCCAAACCGCTGCCCGCATACACACACACACACACACACACACACATTGTCTCGGGATAAGTCGGGATGCAACCTGATGGCACAAACATACTAGACACACACACACACAGAGTCTTGTTTAACCTTCTAAAAGCAAAACAGGGCCTATTTGGAGGGAGGCGCTGGCATCTACCCAGCCTTTGGGACAACATCCCACATTGTCTGGAAGATGCCCACCCTGCCAGGCAGAGAGAGAGAGAGAGGAGAGAGAGAGGGAGAGAGAGAGAGAGAGATTAAGATTATTTATTCTGCTGGTGAGAGACAGTGAGTGAGTGAGTGAGTGAGAGTGAGTGAGTGGGAGGGAGGGCGGCAGTCAGAAACAAGCAAACTAATTCTCACCGAAGAACAGACAGTCGTGCCAGAGCAGGGGCTGCGGTTTCTTCACCTCTCCTGACTGACTGACGCTCTTATTACATCAACTGAGAAACGGTTTTTGCTATAGTTTCCCCCCCCCTCCCTCCTCACTTCGAGTTCCAGGTAGCCCAAGTAGGACCCAGAGTTTCCATTTAGGATAAGGAGAGGAGGTGCTGCTGCTGCTGCTGCTGCTGCTGCTGTGGTGGTGGTGGTGGTGGGGGGTGAGGCTGCAAACACACGCACCCACACTTCTCCAGAGCCGCGACAACTCAAGGTAAGTCAAGCTGTAAAACTCAAAGCGTGGTGCATTCGTTTCGCTTTAACAATGCGATTTAATCCATTCCGGTGGAAAACAGTAGATGAAGAGATAAAAAAAAAAGAAGAGAGAGATAGAGAAATAAGTTTTTTTCTGCCGTCCTGCTTCTGCTGATGGTGATACGCGCTGTGCGACCGCCGTGCGTAAAACAGCTGCAGTGAAAATCTCCAGCTGGCACGGAATGAGCATTTAAAAAAAAAAAAAAAAAAAAAAAAGTGTCTGGCTGCTCGTCGTGCCAAAACAAAGTTTAACGCGTTGCAGTCGGGTATATGTAACAGCTGACTTGTTGAATTTTTGAGCGTTGCCAAATGAATGTGTCTCCGTGTCTGGTTGAATGCTGTCAGTCCTCATCAGCAGAGCGATTGTACCGAACTTCTCGAAATTTGATGTTTTGTCCTTACCGCAGCCTTGACAGCAATTTTCTAATATTTCTAACATCCAGGCTTTATCCGCAGAAATAAATAGGATAAGGAGCTGTGTTGTAAGGGAGGTCACTCATTCTAAAGTGGCAGCTTTTAACTTCAGAATAATTGAAACCTCACTTTTGCACTTTTAAACCTCCTCGAAAACAGTTTTCCTCTGAGGTTTACTGTTGTGGTTATGAACAAAAATGAGTCTTCTTTGAAGCAAAGGCGAAAACAAGGCGTTTGCATTTTCCTCCTCACACCTTCTCCCACCAATGTCTGATCCTGTGAAGCTGCATCCAGCTTTAGCTTTTTCTCTCTCCAGTTATTCACTTGTTAATTATGCATTAAACAGTCCAGAAGCACCCGCCGCTTTACTTTCTCCATACTAGGTCAGCATGTTGACTGCAGGGCTTATGATGAACCGAGGCTGGTGCTATTAGGCTTTAAACAGACATTTGAAAGAACTGATAAGACAGTGAGCTTAAATGTTGAGAGAGAGAAAGGCTGCAGAAATGTTTGCTGCTCGTGTATTGGCCGGCTGCAGTATGCTCAGAGCTCTGCTTTGGAGATAGAGCAGTAGAAAGGTGGCACCACAGGTGAATTTCCAGTTTGAAAAATTTAACATAAATATATCAAAACTGATCCTCTGTTTATTAAAGCCACTACAGAGAGTATATCATATTTCATTTTTGCTATGAAAGCAGAGTCCCCCCACCCCACCCCCACTGGCCTCATTAACTTGCTTTATATGAGCTTGTGCAATGTGATGAACGAGGAGAACAGAGGAGAGACAAGAGAACATCACTTAAAATCCTGTGTAGGCTACTACACTACTGCACCCCAGAGAGAGAGACTAAAGGGGAGGTTGCTGAACTAAGAGAGCGAACCAAGTGGCAAAGGAAAAGAGGCTGGGGATGACAAAAGGGGAGCAGGTGAGGAAAAAAAAAAACATTGCTGCTCACAAATACATCTCATGGTACTTATGAGAGCTACGCTGTATACCCCCCTCTTTCTCACAGTCACTTTTAGCCTTTAGGTGGTGAACACAAGCTCAGTCTGATTTTACGTAACGGGGGGTGTGAAGAACCTTCTATCAGACAACATTTCAGCCACATATCTCACAGTTCACACCTGTCTGCTGAGCTGTCAGCCTCGTAATATGCACGTCACACGATGGTTTCAACCAGATCATGTGTTACCTGTACAGTTATCTGCTGCTCTATCTCTCTATCTCTCTATCTATCCTCCCTCTTCCTAGCCACTGTCCTTTAAACCAACCTGTACGTTGCAGCATGTTATGTTTGAACTCATCTCTCGAGACCTCATTTAGAGTTTGTGCAGTTTGTGCAGCCTAAAGGACAAAAGGCTTTCAAATCATCTGTGTGCTTTTTCATTGTGTACTGTACTGGTACTGGTAAAAAAAAGAGAAGAGAAAAAATTAAAAGTGCTATCCTTGGATTTTCACTGGACAAGCCAGATAACTGACAAGCCAACACACCACGCACATAGTCAAACAAAGGTGGTGTCAGTGATATACAGTGTGTGTGTGTGTGTTCAGGTGTGCATGCACTTCATGTTGTTATGTCATGCTTTTTCTCTCTCTCTGTCTCCCTCTTTTTTTTTTTCTTTTTTTTTTTTTTTTGAGAGGATGCAAGATGTGGCTCAGGTTATAACCTGAATCCACCACAGTTAAGCCCATGCTGCCTTTTAGAAGACTGGGGATTCAGTTTGACTGATCTATGATGTGCACTTACTAGTCAGTATATCAGCGGGATAATAACGTACGGATTTTTAAAATAATAACTCAGACGTAACAATTTCATAAGATCTGCGTGATTGGTCATGTGTCATTTTTATGTAACATATTACTGTTGTCGAACGAACATTCGAGACACAGTTGAGATCTGTTTGCTTTTGACCTGCGCTTACCTCCACCATGCCTTTTATGATTTGGCTCGGTCCGGTGCAGTGTTTGATTTTCAACAGAATATCTTCCAAAAAAAAAAAAAAAAAACCCTCACAAATGAACAAAAAAACAACACACACTCAAACATAACAAATAAAAATCCATTCAATTTGATGGAAAGTTACTGTAAGCCGTGGGCCAAGGATTATTTTTTGGTGCGATCCAATATTTTCTTTGATTAGAATTACAGATTTAGAGGAGATAACGTTTCGGTGGAGGTATTGGCTTTCTGAGTATGTCCAGTATAGTTTCCCTGTTGAAGCTGACCATCAGTCAAAGATTACTCAGCTTGCCTCTCTGGTTTCACATGGTGTTAATTTACAAGCAGGGCAGATTTAGTCAGTGAAGAGGAAAATGCTGACACAGTTTAATGGTCATACAGCAAAAGATCTATAACTGCTTAATTTTGTCAAGTATTCACGTTTCCATATTTTTGGATGCAATTAAATGCAAGAGTGAGTTTTGATTGCATACCCCAACCCTCTCCACCTCACTTCTATTGATTATCAGCCTGTTCCTTGAGGGTGATATATGTACTTATTACACCACTGATTCAACTACAAATATGTTTCAAATAATGCCTTTATGATTGAAAAGCAGTAGAAAAGATGAAGATGGAAGAAGGAGTGATGCTCATGTTTACAGTAACATTGGTGGTATCGATCAGCCCACATATTTCTCTGAGTTGACTCACTGCAGTCTGTACTGAAAGGTTGAAGGAAATCTTATCGTGTCTAAAACAGAAAATACAGAAAAAAAACAAATATGGAAAACTTAATATTGTTCATTAGATAGACTGGTTAATATTGGAGAGAGAGAGAGAGAGAGAGAGAGAGAGAGAGTGCAGCATATCTGGTCCTGCCCCAGCAGATAAAAGCCATTTTTACAGATTTATGATTTCATCAATAGGAAACCTAATACCAGGTTTGTGTAGATGCTGGTGCAATGCAGGCATCAATATCCCATTATAATGTAATGGTATGCCATAATGGCTGTTAACAGTGAATGCTGTAAACGCCCTCTGATTCTTCTGTGGTTCAATGTGAATGTTTCCCACTGAGAATCTTCTGCTGAGACACAGACAACAGAGTCCCAGGCTTTTGCTGCAATCTGCAACCACCTTTTTCCACAACCACAGAGATTTTCCATCACAGCAGCTGGGATAGGTTACAGATGGTGGTTGCAAGGAGATTAAGAGGTGCATCGATCCATCAACATGACTTTTCGAACCCTCCGTGTAATGTGACACAGTGTTCGCTTGCTGCCGCCATATTTGGTGGTCGGTAATGATTCTTGCGCACTGGAGGGCTCGGAGATAACACTGTTGTCGTCAAGGATTTGGCAATGTGTGTGTGGTGAAACACCAGCCTAGCTGAAAAAATTAAGGTGGAGGGGGATGAACAGGCACACAGAAGTAGTGGTTAGACAGTGGTGCAAGCAGCGCAAAGAGTAAAAAAAATAAATAAATCTGTAAAAAAAAAAAAAAAAAAAAAGACTCCTTGCTTATTTCAGCACACATGCCACCTATGTTACATAAGGATGAGCTTCAGGATAAACTGCACACACAGCATATGTTTGTTTTTTTCCCTTAACCGAGTTCGGTGCCAGAGGTTTCTCATGTCCTGCCCTCCTTGCTCATCTTCTGCCTTCCTGCTCTCACACACTCCCAAATCATCTGCTCCCTGTTTCTTCCAGCTGAGCCCTCTGTCCCTACTGAACCCCCAAGTTTCTTTCTATCCATCTATCTATCTATCTATCTATCTATCTATCTAATTAACTAATTAACTAACGCAGTAATATATTAGAGCTTATTGTCTTATTCAGACATGGGCTACAGTTGGTACAGTTGGCAAGGGTACAGTTACAGTTAAAGGTACAGGTATAGTTGGTGAAGATACTAGGGCAGTAACAAATCATTACTGTAAGACGGAAACCTCATATCTTCATATTTTGTCTTTTTTTTCATAAATCAATGCTATAGGTCAGCCTTTACACCTGTCTGTGGGTTTTACAAATATATTAATAATTGAAAAGTATTAACAAGAGCTTGTAAATTTTGTAGTGTAGGGTGAGCTAACGCCCAACAGTGATGAAATACTTGCTATTACTGCTAGCCACAATCGGTGGGAATATATCTAGACACATATCTAATCTTTAAGGCAGCAGCACTGCTAGCTGTACTTTGCTTTCAGCTGCACCGTTGGCAATGAGATGTTAGAACTAGCAAAATGGTAACAAATGAACCAATGAAAGCTGAAAATTGTTAAGTGCTTCAGAGGTAGTAGCAGTTAGCGCTAGTACTCACTGGAATTACATGGATTGTTAACTGGAAGAGACAATCATTGAGCCAGCTAATGGATCAACAATAGGCAGTTGATCACTAGGTAAGTGTTTCAGTAGCTATTGTAACAGTTAGTATTTAATTGTGTTAATGAGTGGCAAACTGCTAACTGGCTAACAGCAGGTAGCGATATTAGCAGGACTAATACAGTAGCTTATGTGTTCAGTGTTTTTCTCAAACTTTCCCAACTGCACAAAAGAGTAATTTTTATATAGCTGTACTGTACAATACTGCATTGTACATGTGTAAGCCAAACTCTTTCTAGTTGTTTCCAGTATTACATAAAACAGCATTACAGTTAAAGCTACAAGACATTTAGAATGGCAGGAATCCCAGATTCACGTCACTGCCAAAACTGAATCAACTGATCCTTGGGCCAGAGATCTGTTCACCAAATTTCAGCCAAATTCATTTGTAACTTTTTGAAATATTTTTGCAGACAGAGAGACAAAGAGGGGAGAACACATGCACCAACCAACGTCACTGGCTGAGGTAATGAAAGAACTTCAGCATGTGTTACTACACTAACACACAGACACATCAGCTACTCTCTCATACACGAACACACACATGCACACACGCCGTAAATGTGTTTTTTGCTTGTACTGTTGCGCTGAGACAATAAATACCTGTGCCAAACCGTAGAGGAACCACAAAACTACAAACTCTGATTAAAGCAATGAATCAAACTCTACCAATGAGTACCTACAAGCAATATATACCAACGCAACACAGCAAGGGAGGAATTAAACCCATGAAAACTTGAAATCTTTATGATGATAGCTCTACATACTATTAGTTAGATTTCCAATCATTTTTATGCAAATTAATGTTTTGTTTTAGAGGAGGTGAACGGAGAAAGCAAATGTCAATGAAATCCCCACAACACCGCTTTCTTTCCACTTGAAAGGTTGTAGCACATGAAATAAATAACACAGTATAACGACTCGCTTCATTTCTTCTCATGGTTGTGTATTCAGATGTACAGTATAGCTTCATTTTAAATTCATGAAGTCTGTTCATTTCACCTCAGGTGATAGCAACACATCTATTTTACACTGAATTTCTTTTCAGCATTTCAAAAGTTCACTTAAAATTACCTTGACAGCCATACAGGAAAACATAGCTATTGATTGCTGACCTTTATTCAATGGTGTCTGACTTGTGCTCTAAAAGCTACCAGGTAGAAGAGTAGAAAAGACAAATGAGAGATTCCTCCATAGCCGAGAGTTTGGGAGACAGCTTGCTCATATAGATAAAAGGTGTGTTTTTCTGCATTTTGTCATAGGATACTGAATTAACCACCATTCAAGGCCTTGTAAATACATATGTGGAGAGAAACAATGAATTAGTGATGAGTTATCCTACTCCCATGGCTCTCTAGTGTTAGAGGAAAGAGAGAGAGAGAGAGATTGGAAATGACAGAGAAACAGGGAGGGGGATAGAAAGAAAAGATAGATTAGAGGGAAAAAGAGCAATGGAGATAGAGAGACAGAGAGAGTACTTCATTAAAGTGGCATTCATTACCAGAGCCTGTATATGCTATCCTCTCTATCTCCATGTCTTCATCTGTCATTTCTCCATCTCCTCTTCCTCCTCCCGCTCTTATTTCTTTTTCCGCTTTTCTTAATGCTTCATCTCAGAGCCTCTCTTTCTGCCACCTTTCTCCATCCCTCACTTTCTTGTGCCTGCGTCCTGTCATCCTTTCTCCACCTCTCCTTATCTATCTCTATCATTTCACTGTTGTGTGAATGACTGCAGTCGGAACAGAGAGGAGAGGCAGTGAAACCCGACTGGTGTAGTTTTCCTTCCTTCAAATAGCCCTCTGGAGGCCAAGCAGCGTACTCTAACATACTCCACCTGGCCCAGTTTCACATTTTTTGAGTCCGCTCACCTGTTAATTGATGTTTTTCCTCATGCTGCTCCAAACTGAACTGAGCTAAACTCGAACCACTCGGCCGTCCAGGATCAGCATTTCTTTGAGTTCAGCAAAAGTGTAGAAACTGGGGTAGAATCTGGGCCAGCATAGCTAGGACACAGAGCAGATACTGACATGAAAAGTACAAATGAAACCCCTAAAATACTATACACATTACTGAGCGTAATCCTGCTTACTTTTGTAATGATGAAGAGAGAAAAACAGAGGCGCAAAGGAAATTATACTTAACTATAATGGTATTAGAGTAGCAGTCACATTATTGCTTGCTCGTTATATTTGTCATTGGGATTTACCATTTGTTCTTCCTCCACCAGTCCCGGCTACATCACCCCTTACATAACACCCCAAGCTGTTATAAAGATGGATCCAACAAGCCACTGCTTTATCAGTCCTTCAACTGTGGCTCCCCATTCGATCATAACGACAGCTGCCAAAACTACTACCCCTCGTCTTCTGGTAGACGTTCCTCTGAATAGCGATATAGCTAAGGCGAGCCGAGGACAACTGCAGCACAGCACTTTTTAATTGAAAACAATTATGGCAGGACTTTGCACCAGAGGGAATGGTTAGTGTAGAGGAAGACAGATACAGCCAATTAAACATACTGGGAAAATAAGGTACATTTGAAATGCTCTCATTGTACCAGCGGGGGAAGCGCTAAGTGTCAAGTGTCTCCACTCTCTCCACTTTGGCTGAATGCACGGATGGATTCAAGAGATGACTATATAGTCTTTGCTTTTGTGGTGCTGCTTCAAGAGGAAGGAATCAGAGAGAGTTTCTGGGCTGTAGAGAGTTCAGCAGCTCTGAACTGCGCTGTCCGCTCTATAGCAAAGACAACCACAGACAGGAGGAGGAGATAGTGGGGGGAAGAAAAAGAGGTCAGAACTGATCCGGATTTATTGGCTCAGCTGGTCATAAAGGAGGCTTTATCCTCACATTGCATTATGCAAGCCAAGATCTCTGCGAGCTACAGGTGAAAGATGACTGCTCTGCAGACGTGCATTCTCTCAGTCTGTCTCTCAGGATGGATGAGTTTAATACTGAGGTGGTTAGAAACAAAGGCAGATTTCCTCACTGAAGTGCATTCTTTACTCTGTCTGACTCATGGAATAAAGATGAAGCCTCTCCTCCTCGTCCTCCTCTGATCCTGCCGCGTCTCCTCCCTTTTCTTACCCTTTGGCCCTTGCCTTTTTTATACTTCCCTTCTTTCTTCCCCATGCTCTCTTGCACTCTCTCACTCTCTTCTATTAGAGAGCCCTCCCCATTGATTGCATGAAAGCATCTAGCCATCTACAGGAGACAAGCAGATAGTAGGTAGATAGATATTAACGCCAATAGACATGCTCAAAGTCTTTCACTCATTCCTTCACTTATTCACTCACTTTAAGCCAGATGCTCATTCACACTACTAGCTGGTGCAGCACTGGATAGCTGCAACTCATACACTTGCAATTTCATTGATGACAAATTGGCAACATCCAACTTCAATAATCTGCCCCAATATTACCCTCCAATATTTGCCATGGGCAGTGTATATCCTATTGCAGTAAAATGACTATATACACATGACAACACACTAGTATGCACTAGCAGCTGAGTAATTGAATATATCAGCATGCTTGATGGATAATCCGCTCACAAAATTCAAAACCCTCAGAAACAGAGACAGGTGGTCTCTGCTCTTGCCTTTGCAGAGATGTAAGACCTAGAAGTCAGGAAACAAGTGGCAGTGGGGGAGCAGGACTGCGTAGAGGGGCGGTTGGTGAAGATAACCACTCCAGTCTACCTCATCAAAAAAAGAGCTGGAGAAGAAATAGCGAGAAAAAAAATGGCGAGAAAAGCAGCTAAATAGGAGAAAAGCTAGAGCATGCACTGCCTTTGCTCTGACCTGGTTCCAGTTAATCCGCCTACTTTACACGATGAACATTACCTCCACACTGTATTTATAGAGCCTTTTGGCGTGTGTTTTTGTGTGTAAGCTGCTGTGTATATGAATGTGATGTGTTTTTTTTTTTTTTTAAATGCGTGGCCATGATTGTAGAGTAAATGCAGTTAGTCCATGTCATATAGGGACAGAGGGTCTGAAGTCACAGTCTGAGTATTGTGTTCACAACAAGCAGCAAGCCTTAAGGCTGATTGTTAGAGCCATTGCAGAAGCATCATATGAGACAGTCCCTCTAATAGCCACTGGATGTTTGTTCAAGGAAAGCTTGAGATTATTCAGAAAATTCCCAACGTCTCTCTCGAAATACTGTACAATGTCAGTTATTTACTCTACAATATGTCATTATTGCTAACAAAACATACCGAGCTTTGAAGAGAGGGAATACTTCGGGATATGCTGGCTTGATTGACAGGCGCCCTTGGATGCAATCAGGCCAACTGTGGCTCTGCATGGTAAAACACAGCTCGCTCTCTCTCTCTCTCTCTCTTTTTTTTTTTTTTTTTTGAATGAGGCCAGTCTGGCAATGCTTTTGCAGCAATGCGGTGCAAAATCATCCAGGAAAGCACTGTGTTGGCCAATCACATGCATGCAAACTCTCACTGATGCAACCAAAGTCAAAATAATTGTAGCCATGATTCTGTCTCTGAGTATTATAAAGCGTTTGGTGTCGAGCATTGAAATGGATTTATCTTTTCCTGGATCAGATTTAATTGTCTTGTCTTGCACTTGAGGCAAAGCAACCTGTGGCACTTTATTCCTCCAGACTCTGCTTTCCACAGGCTCCGCCCTGTTCAACTCTCTTTTAGTAAAGATTTTGTCCAAAGTCAATAGGGAAGTAGGAGAACCATGAATGTTTATACAGAACATTCTGCCAATCCGTCCAATAGCTGCTGAGATATTTCAGTCCAAAATAAAGTGGCTGACCGACTGACCGACATTGCCGTCCCTAGAGCTACACTGCTAATGTGGCTAAAAAGTCAGCTCTTACTTAAATCACAAGGCAAGACATGTTTGCTCTTTCAGTGTTTTCCCCCCAAAACCACATTTGTAACCTAACACTGACTAGGTGTTTGACTTGTGTGAGGCTAACAGGTCTCTGCTGTCAAAGTTCTGTGTTTTGCCGTGTATGCCCATACACAATCCCCAGCCACCTTCCTGTGACGTTCATGCAGTATGGGGATGTCACAGTTAATGAAGTGGAAAAAAATAGTGTAGGCACCAACTCCATAGATGCACTTTCGACTCCCAAAGGAACGTGGCCAGTGAAAAGACGATTTCCATTTCAGGACAATATATTCATCTCATTATTATTTGATAACCAGAGGCTGCCTTCTCCTCCACTAAAATGGTAACCCAGATGAATATTCCACATAAGCTCACCTCCAGCAAGCTCCACAGGTATACTGGCTGCTATAAGGTGTGAGCAGTATACCCACACACTGTTTTAAAAATAGAGAGGGCCCTGACAGTCCTACACAAAGCTTCACAGCAGAGACCTCTCTGTTGAAATGGTCTCCAGCCTTTTGACTCTTATCCAAAACTTCAATCACTGCTCTTTTCTCCTCCTCTTCTCTGCTCCTCCTCTCTTCTCTCTCTCTCCAGGGAGGGGATTTTGCTTCTATAAGTCTTCTATCACACTGAATATTTCACAAAAGCACTTTTTTCCCTCCTCCTAGCACACATATATACACAAACACACACACATACACACACACTGCTGACTTTCTCACGGAAGTGTTCTCACTTTCATTCCCTCACGCTCCTCACATCTGTCACCCTCCATGCTTTGTCTCCGTCTTTCATTCTTCCTTTTTCTTGTCATCTTCGTCTCAATCTTATTTTCTCCCCTGAATGTTCCTCTTAGTCTGGCACCAGTGCTCACTCTTCCTTCCACTTCACTTTCCTCTCTCATCCTCACTTGCTCTCACCCTGAACCAAACCTCTTTGCTCCTTCCTCTTCACACAAGAACACAACTCTCTTACAGTTACTTTCTTACACCCCACCCCCCTTTATGACTGTTCTAGGAATGCATTTGAAATATATAGGTCTTAAAAGGATTAAGTACCTTGTAATCAATATACTTTCTATTTGGCCTCTTTGCTATCCTCCTGCTTTATTAATTTATAACGTAGCATATACTGACACAACTTATAGCTGTATACATCTACTGATGCCTCTTGACACATCTATCAGTGATGTTCCTGCAATCATCGGATGTTTCAGGTCTGTCAAGATCATACATTCTCCTCCAGGTAGCTGATCTCCTGCATCCACCCTCCACTGGGAGACCCCTCACTCTCCATCCAGCCTGCTGACAGTTGCTGATGAGTCCTGTGTACTTGGAGAACTTCCTTTCAAAAGCCACTTCCAAGCACTCTTCCAAGAGGACTGTCAGCTCCAGTGTCGCAGCTTGCTTGTCGGACTGAGACACAAGAACAGAGTCTGGTCGCACGGTGGTGGCTGTAATGCGCTTGGAGAACTGTAGCTGCCATTGGAGGTCTACCAACTGCTGCCAGTCAGGATGCTGCTCCTTGGCTCTGGCAAAGGCGAAGGCCTGCCTGGAGGGTCAGGACCGTTTCGCCAACTCAACTTGTTGACTTGATAGTGATTTGTTGTTGGATTAGTTCAGCCACATTGCAGTAAATTAATTGTGATATGGTCAACTTCTTGGGTCATTGAAGTTGACCTAAAAGTTATTGTACACTACTGAAGTTTGGATGGGCTGCACAGATTGCTGATATAAGAAAACAGGAAACTACTAAAGTATAAGAGATTTATATAATCAGACACGTTCTCCTAACTTTTCCACACTGGTACAATCTTAATGTTAAATGTATCAGCGCATCAGTGAAGATTGCATAGGAATTTTACTCCTCTATGAATTATTTATGTGGTATGCAGAATAAGTCGTATTTAATAGCCTCAGTGTTTGTGTGTGAGTCCCGTTGATTCAGCCCCAAGAGTTTTAATAATGTGCTTTTCGTCTAGAAATTAGATTCTTCATTTTATCATCATTGTTAGTCAACGCTTGCTTACTGCGTGTGTTTTGCAATGCCTGTGAGGCTCTAATCCAGCCACAGAGCACAACCACAGAACACAAGCACTGCACATTCTAAAGGCATTTATTCCTTAAGCATTTAGGCGTCTTGTAGAGAAAACAGGTGTTATTGCTACCACAATGACTGGACAGTCTTTTTTCTTCTTCTCCTTCCCATTCATCATCTTTGTGATGACTTGCGCACAAGTCAGACATTTGATATTTGGAATACAATGCAAATGGAGACATTTGAAATGAAGTTCCATTAGAGGGCCCGGTTAATATTTCATACACATCTAGATGCTGCACAACAGCATACTGTTAAACTGCACAACACTGTGCCAGTGCCTGCAATAGCCTCGGGCTAATTACACCAACATGTACTTAATGTGCACCTCCTAAATGTAAGATGGACTGAGGAGGACTGTCTGATGTCAGCCACTGTTATAGTTTTCTATTTGAGAGTAATCAGAGATGCAGACTAAATCTGGAGAATAACCACCAAGCAGCATCAGTACCTCTGTATTTCTCTCAAGTGGAATTATTGCGTATCTCCTGCAGTACCTCCACATTTCGACATAGGATGACATTTAAAATTATGTGAACCGATAGTGCAAATGGATTTTAACTCTGACAAAGGTCCAGATACAACATCTGCTGAATTATTTATTGTGTTTTGTGGAGCCATAAACAAAGAGGACCAGAGGCCACAAGTTGAAAGTATCCAGCAGGGATATGATAGACACAGGTATATACAGTAAATACAGGGTTGACAAAAACTAGTAGTGTTCGCAGTGGGGACTTATAGTGGTAAGGGTCAAAGTTAAAGTCCTTTTAACTTGTGCTTGCATTGTTTTGTCTACCCTGTCGGTGTCAAGACGATGTCTGTAGCGGAACCAGAACCAAAATAGCATCCTGATCGCTCTTCAGTGTGACGTCCAAAGCTCTTTTAAGCTGTAATGTTATATAGTGCAAGTCCTCTCACCTCAGATTGATGTTAAACTTCCACACGTCACTCGTCTCGCGTTACTTTATTTTTGGCCATTGTTTTTTGATGGGTTTGGAAATTGGAATCATTGATAGAGAGCAGCCATGTGTGGGCCACCAGTACCAAAATGGTGGTTAGAAAGTAATTCACTGACCTTGTCGTATGTTTGTGCATGTGTGTCGAGGTGCCATCGCTGTCTGATTACGTTTGTATGTCGCAGACAGGCCCTAACTGGATCTGGACAGGATAGAGAGTTGTACGTCAGAGGACGGTAGAATAACAGTCATTATTCTATCGCCCTCCTCCCTCACCCTCCCTCACTGCTTCTTCTCTTTCTTGTCTGTCTTTACCATCTTTTTGTCCAATCTTAACCTTCCCCTTCTCTGTCTCTCCCACTCTAACTTTCCCACGAGACCAGATGACCTAATTTTCATCTCAAGACTTGTGCTTGAGCAGGCTTGTTCTCATCGCACACACACACACACACACACACAAACACGCACACTTGCTGAGGTGCTAGCCCAGAAGTAGTACATTTTGTTACAGTAAGGTGCATGTTATGAAGATCTATTTAAATGCCTCTAATTTAAGAAAAGTGTGGCACCTGCTCAGACTCTCTCTGCTTAAAATCCCATAGTGCAATAGCAGACGTTGCAGCATCCACAGTGATCTGATTTGGCCTCTGCTGTCAGCATTTCCATACATGCATGTGTGTATGATGGTACAGCTGTGTCTTCAGTCTGTGGAAAGCAGAGTTCGGACAGAAGCCTTGAGGGTTTATATTACTGCAGATGTGACATGGTAAAGCAGAAAAAAAAACACCTCTCACAGATTGATAGTGTAAAACACTCACAGAGCAGTGCTGGCCTTTGGACCCTGAAACTCAAAGGCAAGTGATGGAGAGATTATAATGAGCAGCCGAATTATGCTGAAAGAAAAAAAAACCCGGCAGGATTGTGTTCGAGGTTGTTTAAGGTTAAAATACGCAAACCTAAAAAAGATTCAATTATCAGTCAGCCTTGGGTTCAAAATCAATCTGAGAATTAATTTCTTGTATATGGGTTACCAGAGGTGGACTGATAACTGTTTTCAAGCATTTAAAGAGAAGATGTAATGTAGAGTTATACTGCACGTTATCCTATTTTATAATCTATTTTATTCAGGCAGGTGAGTTGAAAACACATGAAGATTGAGTTTTATTTAAAAGTTCAGCTTTTACCTTATGATGAACTGGAAATTTGAAATGGATAATGAAATTAAGGTCACGTTGACATTAACAGGCACATGCCGTTCAACAGGTAGTGGTGAGATACTCGGAGGAAACGCACCTGTTTTATAAGAGCCACTAAGATGGAGCTCTGCTCTGCTACTGTCTGTCTTTCTAGCTTTCTAGCTTTCTTTTTCTTGTGTTGCAGTTGATGGAGCAGCTCACGACATCATGTCTTTCTACATTCCCTTTTGTTTCAGTACAGTCAATAAGAATCAAATAAAAAAGGTGTGAGAAAGACAGTGCTGAAGGACGAGCAGGAATAGACAAAAATAAAGTAGAGCTCCTGCACGCTGTCAGGGCTCAGGTACATTTATTTAGAGCTATGTTTTGGTCAGATGACTTTCACCTGGCGTCTCAGTCGACAAAGGTGAAACTAAGTAAAGTCTTTGTGAGGAGGAAGTGAAGGAACAGAGAAAGATGGTGGAGTTTTTCTCTGCTGTCGATTAACTGCACAATCCCAGCTGGGGAGAAACAGTGCTAGGGGGTTGCATGACAGCATGTCAGGGACTGTGAAAGCTTGTGTCTGTGTGCTAGATTGTGTGTCTCTCCCCTTGTTTCACTCTGTCCCTTACTTTGTTTACGTGTGCATATGTGTGCGTGTGCGCATGCAAAACTGAGGTGTGGATTGAGCCTCTCAATTGAAGTCTGGGTTTTTGGAGAGGCACTCTGCGCGGTGTGTCTAAAGGCCATGTATGGCCACAAAAGGAATGAATTAATGCAGTGCGTGATCAATGGATTTACACACGCACGCATTTACATGAGCGCAGACACGAACACGCACGTGCGCACACACTCACACGTATGCTGGGGAAGAAGGTTTTACAGTTTAATTTATTCCCCAGAGAGGGCAAATCTGACAATGAGGCCAGTGGCTAAACACATGTACGTGTGCATTTGTACGTGTGTGAGTGAGAGTGGTGTGTGTGTGTGTGTGTGTGTGTGTGTGTGGGTGGATCGTGGGTGGGTGCATTAGTGGGTCTGTATGTGAGTGAACAGAGGTGCGTTTGTGTGTGTGTGTGTGTGTGTGTGTGTGAGAGAGAAAGCACTCTCTCCTCGAGTATATCTCGATCATCCAAAAGTGGATAAGTGTAACCAAAAGTGCGCCCCCCAACACACACACACCCACACACACAGGCAAATTAAGTTGGTTGGTAAAAGTAGCATCCGCTCATGGCCCAGAAGGGAGTTGCATTTTAAGTCATTGATACATTGTGTGTTTCCCCGGTATGTGTGAGTGTGTGTGTGCGCACACACTTGGCTCTTCAACCCTCTGCTGCATATTTCTCTAGAGGACACCACTTGACAGAGAATGTTGTTCCTCTTCACTGACCCTCCCTGTCACACAAACACACATGTACAGTATAATACACACTCACACACACGCACTGAAAGGTAGGCACAGCCATCAGCTTTCCACATTTCTTCCCCTGAGTATTACAACATCCTGAATGTTTAATAATGATCTAAAACTTCTGAAACATTAGCAACATTTCCTGCTTCCATCCTTTTGTCTAATCTCTCACCTGCCGAAAGCGTTCATGTTGCATTCTGCGAGGTGTGCGTGCGTCAGCGCTGACAGGAGCTGTTTAATTCAGCGGTTTTATGTTTGACACGTGAGCCATGTGCGACTTAGTCATGTCTGCCTGGCATGGCAATTTTTTCTGCCCCACAAACTTTTCGCATGAAGTCTCTTTTTCCCAGCCTGCATGCTTGAGCAAAGCACAAAATATTGTTTTTTTTGTTTGTTTTTTTTTTACGTGTGAACACTATATAAATACAATATTTAGTCACAATAAAGACATTAAAGGTTGAGCAGCATTGTTTTCCTTGTGCTTAATTGCGCTACTCAGAAAAATACAGGATTAAGAGGATGCATTGTGACATAGTAATACAAAATAAGCAAATCACAGTCACAAAATATCTGTAGCTGCAGAACTGGGATTCCTTTCTGCTGTAACTGTCAACAACCATAAACACACAAAACATGAAATGCACGTCTACACATGCTTGAGGCTATTTCCATGCTAGAAATAGTTCTGTTTTCATCTCAAAACTTTTGTTATCCACTCTGAGACACCAAAATAATAGAGGGGTGTGTCAGTATCGTACTTTTGTCCTCCTGAACAGACTCAGTGACACACTTTTGTGTGTCAAGCTGAACACACAATATAACTCAGTGACACATGTGTTTCTCTCTGTATTCAAATGATTGTGAAAGTGAAAGTGTGAATTAATGATTTGTGATTGATGGTAAAAGTAGGCTACCACCTGTTGTCAGGGGACAATGGTAATTCCTGGGTTTTTTGTCAGTCACAGGGTTTTACTTGTACAGTTGTCTTACACCCCAAAAATAGAAACTGATGTACCGATTGAAGCGATAACAGAGAAAAGTGGAGGCAACAACAGGGTGGGTCTTCACATTGCTTCCTTACTGTATACATCAGCATTTTCAAAAAGCTCTTTTTCTCCATCCTCGTTATATCGCAAGACCAACAGTTTCAAATCAACAAAATCCACATGAAAGAGCATTTTTGAAAATCACAATTTCCAGGAATATAAAATGTCAGCTTAGAGGGGATATAGGGCCAAAATCAAGATAAAATTTTGTGTTTTCAGTTAAATCCACACTATTATTGTGAACATAGTCAAAATGACAAATAAAAGAACTGGCTGCTGCAGGAGACAGTGCAGGGTACAGCTGCCTCAGTCAGAGGCAGACACTGAGATCATTTAACCTTTCACCAGGACACAGAAAGCAGTGCTATTACACACTTGAGGTTACAGAAGCTTACAAACAGTGAAGCGCATTGGTTTTTAATTTCATTAAATTCACATTGGCGGCATTTGCTGTATGTCCTGGCTCCACACAAGAGAGCATTTCCCTGAAGGCATAGTTTGGTTTATATACCAGATGGTCACAATGAATGTAGTACTTACATTAATACACTGTTATACATACAATAGCCTGATCCTCCAGCCTGTAACCACATGGGTTCAACAAAACAATAGGAGCACCCTTCAGTGTAATGCAATACTGTACAATAAATGTTTTTTTTAGTGGTTAGTAAATCAGACCCATGATATGAAACCACGGATCAAAGTAAAGAGCTGATCAATTGATCATGATGACAAGCATGATCCAAATGTAATCAAAAATTCTAGTCCCACCACTATAAATTTGAGCAAAGAACTGGAACCACTATCAAATTTAGGGCTGATATTTAGCCAACTGAAGACTGGTCTAGACTGAAAAACCTCATTAACTGTCTATTGCCCTGCACAGATATTCACGGCTCCTAGAGGATGAATCGTACTAACTTTGGTGACCCCCTTTGCTTTGCTTTTACGCCATGCAGAGGTCAAAATTTTCTAATCCAGTGAAACATTGCAACATCTACAAGATGGATTGGTGCAAAAAATTTAAACAGACATTCATATTTCCCAGGTGACGTGTCCTATAATGACTTTATTGACCCCTTACTTTTCCTCTAGCACAAACAGCAGGTTGACTCTTGTGGTTATAAGTGAAATGTCTCGACACCTTGTGGATAAATTGCCATAAAATTTGCAAATTAGCAGATTAGCAAATGTTAGCATTCTAATATTCCAAGATGGTGAACATAGTAAACATTTTTTGAAAATATCAGCATTGTTTATGAGCATGTACACATGCTAATATAAGCATTTACCTCAAAGCACTGCCATAGCTAAGCACAGCTTCACAGAGGGCATGGCTGCTGGCTCTCAGTAGACTCCTTTTTCAATACAGGGTTCAACACAACCAAACAATAAATCTTTCATTTCTGTTGAGAGTAATACACATCTTTATGAAACATAAAAAGCTACAGGTAGCTTCCTCCAGTTTACTCATTTGAACTCTGATCCTCATGTTGAGGACAGACCTGAGTCTGAGAGTGTGTGTGTGTGTGTGTGGGGGGGGGGGGGGTTAGAGGTCCATGAAAAAGATTGCTTTTACTGCACAGGATAAAAAGTGTAACCCAGAGAAGACAGAACAGGTTCCTTTACAGTTAGAATAGAATAATAGAATAAAATATTTGTGTTCCTTTTCTCCATGTTTATGATCCTCTACTCACCTCCCTATCACTCTGTCTCTCTCTAGCCCACTATCTTGTGCTGCTCCTGTCTCAGTCTGTGTGATTTTGTATATCTGAGTATGCATCCAACTCATCCACACAATCTCAAATGTAGTTAAAAAGTTATTTCCATGCACATTCACATTCACGAAAAGCACACACCATCCAACTTTCAGTCTGGGTCTTGTATACATACAGAATGTGTGTGTGTGTGTGTGTGTGTGTGTG
>BRZM01002450.1:0-21729 GCA_033238685.1 Lates japonicus | reverse complement strand
ACGAACTGACAAAAATGTAACCTGAACAAACATACACAAACATACACTTAATGTAGACAAGCACAATTCTAACACATACAGTAGAAATATAATGTGGAAGGAAGGTAACGACAAAGCTTTCGAATGAGTTTATCAACAAATCAATCTGTAAGTCAGCACACGAGAGAGTGCAAGGATAGGTTTGTATGTTAACCACAGAACAGGTTTTGAGAGGATATCTCTGATTTGTGTAAAAATTTGTTCTCACAGTTTTTTCCAGATGTTTTGTCAGATTTCAAAGAGTTTTCACTTCCAGGTCAAATCAAACAAATTTGCCTCACTCTCAGTTTTAGTTTGCACAGAAAGTGAGCAGCACTTCAAATCTAACGACAAAATGTCTCATGTGTCCTCAGATCACTGATTACATTCATATTGCTGTCAGAATGTGTTTGCTGTCTCGTGGCCTGTCAGCTGTCTGTGGGATGAATGCACACCCTGGGGCCCATTTCACAAAAGCGATTTGCAAGCACTAATTATACACAAATGGTGCCAGTGTCCTGTTTCACAAGTGATCTGCAAATCGGAGATTAAAATTTCTTACGTGCTCATGCATTTTGGTTAAAGGTGCAAAAGTGAACACAAAAGGAAATGAGCTCACGCTGCCAGTCCCACCTTGCACGCCAGAGAGTAGGTGAGAGGCAGGCAACTGCACAACACACAACCCCTCGGCTTCAGCTCCCCCTCCTTTCTCTCTCCTCTCTTTGTGCTGATGCTGCAGACAGAGCTGGCTCTTCCCACTGGGAGAAGATGCTTCAGTGGTGAGCCTCAGCCACAACTTCAGCCTCCTTGCCAATACTGTGTATTAGTTACACAAACTCACATACACTTGCATGTGCATGAACAAGAAGTGCGCTACGTTTCCAGAAACTTGTTTTGAAATTGCAGAAAGTATTGTAAATACTGCAGAAATGTTTTTAAGCTTAGCTGAGGTGATGCTAATGGAAGTCTGTATCTATAGTCACATCTGATTTAACATCCTCTTTTTTTGTCTCTGGCAATGTAGGTAGAGGCAGCATCGGTATATTGCTGCAGCCCGCTATGACTTTGCTTTACTGGAAGCCCAAAAGATAAAGACTAAAATCATGGTGTCATAGTGGGCACCAACACATACCAATACAAGAAAAAAATGTCATATAATATTATACCAGAGTGGCAGAAGAGCTACAGCTGCCATTTTCATTTTACAATTTAACTCTTCTTCATATTATTATTCCAAGATGAAAATACAAACTAATCTGACATATTTTTCAAAAAAGTTCAGCTTTATTTTGATGACTTTTGGGGAACTCTATACACAGTCACCTAGACAACAGCATGTGCGCTACACTTTACCATCCTTTGTCTCTAAAACAGTCTCTATCACTGCCTCTACTATCTGCTGTTTACCTGCTATCAGTTGTTATCTGGACAGGAAAGGGTACCTGCTCTGCCTTCACCTCATCTCTCTGCTGAAGGTCAATGACTTTGACTTATATAATGTTTTACAGGGATAGTGAGCGGTTAAATGGAAGCTGGCAAAGGCAGTGTATGCCCAAATTTGGATGGATGACAGATAAACAGACATGGATCAGTGGATGGACAGACTCTTTTCAGACTCATGTACTAAATGTATGTATGCATGCATGTGGATGGAAGGATGAATGGACAGGTGGATGAAAATGCCAGAGGGAGGTGCAGTCTACTTACTGGGACTGGTGATGCCAGATCCCTCTCTTTCTGTTCTTCTTGTTCGAGCGCTGGCTGATCTTGCTGTAAATGGGGACAAAGACGGAAGAACAAATGAGTAAAACCTCCTGTAACATCAAGAGAAACTGTACCACAGTCAACCTACTAGACATTCATCAGTAAGAGGCTCTGCACTCACTGAACTGCTCTGGTCTAAGGAGTCTAAGGAAAGAACTATTGCACAGTTAAATTTCTGATGGTTACTTCACTGCCCACAGTTCTATGCCCTACAGAGGACCAGCCTGGGTTAGTCAGACTGGCCCAATAACTGGAAATTAGACTTAAAGCTGGCATATTTGGACATGCTGATTTTTGAGTGCCAGTGTTAAACAACATGTACTGTCTCTAAAAAAGCAGATTTAAAATAAAACACCCAAGTGCACTCAAAGTGCTCTCTTCTGAGGCTAATTCAGTCAACAATGCGGCAAAACAATGTACAAGCACCAAATGGAAAATGGCGCTCGGAGGCCAAATAATCTACAGTTGTCATGTGGAGAAACAAAGGCAACAAATGTTTAAAAGATTTCTATTATTGCCTGACCACGGAGAAACTGACTCCGACTGAAACAAGAAATTTTTTTCAGTCTCATTTGTGGTTTGTTTCTATTTTTATGACCGTGTGCATGATGTGGAAATAACTCAAACCAAACCTGGAAGCAAGTAGCATGGTAATAAACTGCATAGTGCAGTGTGGCAATTCTGCAGCTATTAATATTTTCTATGTGTGTGTTTGCAGCTAGCAAAATTAACCTGCTGTTGAAACCCAAGTGCCCATGTAAGATTTTTATTTTTAAAAACATCAGGTCATAACACTTAAGTCCGAGGGGAAAGTCGGAGACAAGTGCTAATGGCAGCAATCACACTGTGAACTCTGCAGTGGAAATGAGCTCAGGTTATCTTGTAATATTGATTTTGTCTTTTCAAACAAGTGACATCTGCACAAAACTATAAAAAGCACACAAACGAGTCATCATGTGACCTCAGTTACCTGATATTTCTATGGTTTCGCAAGAGTGCTCTAATCAGGGTTCAGTGCTCTTTGAGTTTGGAAAACCGAAGGGTTTGCATCCTCATTCATGCTCATCCAACAGCTCCCGGTGCCAACAGCTGGGTCCTACATGACGCTGACTGGTTTAGGAATCAGAGGAATGCCTCTTTCTCTTGGCCGATGGTCTACTCCGTGACACTGGTGGAATGCTACAGATAATTCCTCACTGACCGACTGGTGAGTGTATAAGTGTGTGTGTGTGTGTGTATGTGTGTGTGTGTGTGTGAACTGGTGTGTTCAGTTCTGCTGAGTCACCAGGAGGGGCATGAGCCAAACAGGAACACAACTGTTGTTCAGACGAGTGATTCAGCTTCATCAGGAAAATGGTGGTGTCTATTTTCTGTAAAGTATATGACTAGATGGTACATGTGACAGCATGCTGCAAACGTATAAAATAAGTAAAAAGCTGTGTATAGAAATGAGCTTTCTAACTTCACTGTGCTACTCTTGTTGCTTTTTTTTTTTTTTAATCACAAGCCTCACATGCATATGTATTTTTAACCATGCTAGCGACGTGGCTCTAGGCATGGCAATTTTGGTGAGTCAGTTGGTCAGTCTTTCTGCCTCTTTGGTCTGAAATATTTATGCAACCTTTGGATGGATTGTGTATTGACATTCATGGTTCCCAGAGGACGAATCCCACTGACTTTGTTGATCCTTTGACCGTTCATCTAGCTCCCCCATCAGGTCCAAATGTTTTTGTTTTGTTTTTTTAAATGTGGTTTTGTCCAATACTTTGGTTCTGCACAACTTTTGAGTTGATTAGCAAATATTAACATGCTAACATGCTAAATGAAGATCATGTACATGTTAATCATCATACCTGGATAATAACAGCATGACACATAGCACTTCATTGTACATTATGTTTCATGTAGGCTTCTACTTGACTGATACACAATGAATTGATGCTGCGAACAGTTTGATAAGACAACAAAGCATTAAGCTCAACAACAACATGCTACAGCTCTCTGAGATCAACCACACACACCACACACAGTCATTTCTTTTCCCCACTTCCCCCCATCCTCTGTTTTTCTCCCACATCGACCCGAGTCAGTGCTGTTCAGATGAGGTAAGTTCATCCGGTGGCTGGTGAGTCACTTGCCCCATCCTGTTTTTAAGTTCTTAGAAATACTTCCTACCGCAAATCAGCACACAACGTGACATTCATTTTCTGCCAATAATGCCAGCAAACATAGTGGTTTTCCGACTGCGTTGTCACTGGTTTCAACACAAAGACAGCTGGTCCCAGGGAGAGGGAGTGAATGTGTTTGACTGGAGGATGTGAGTAAAGCTTCTGTAATCTGTGTGTGTTTGTGTGTGTGCATGAGAGAGGCGCACTCAGAGTTAGAGAGAGAGAGTTTGGAGTCATTCACTTTAAGAGAGCAAAGTAAAATACAAGAAACTACTGTAAGTGATGATGAAATGTGCGGCCTTGGCTTTGCTCTGCTTCCATTCCTTCGGTATTTAAGCATGCCCCCTTCTTCCTCCCTCTCTTGCTCTGTGAGTCTGCCGCACAGACAAACAAATAGGTACACTGCTATTTCTGCCACTACCAGTCCCAAGAGACATATAATTTGTGTAGCAGGTGAAACCAAACTAATTACTGCACTTCATCATGAGAGTGAGAAATGTGAGACACTGAGAAAAAACAGGAACTGATATCAGGAGACTGTAACATCTGGTGGTAATGGTGCACAAAGGCTCAACATATATTACATCTACAAGTTATGATGAGATCAGTCTTCACATACTGGAAAACTTCCCTGTTACTCTGGTACCTGCAACAATCCTACTTATTCTCATTAACCAGCATCATCCTCACTTGCTGTTTCAGGTTAGTGTGTTACCATATTGATCTCACTAGTAACACAGTTGTGTAAAATATGACTGTTTGCTCTTCAGCAGTTACATTACAGACATCTATGTTTCATGTAAAGAGTGACAGAATGATCTGTGACACAGTAATGTCTATTTAAACAAAATTATTTTTGCGTTACCTCATTTCTAAGAGAGGAGATTGTGAATAAAACTGGCAGAGATAAGAATGTTTCAGTAAAATAAACAGGTCAGTGTGTATGTGTGTGTGTCTGTGTCTGTGTCCAGGTCAGAATAACCTGCCTACAGCAGCATAGAACCTTGTCAAAGCACTGAAACAGAAAACACACCGTGGCTGGGAACTGATAATCAAGGTCCATGTCCCGTTGATGAGAACGTCTGAAACAGGTTACATAAATTTTCAGCTGGATGTGCAGAAACAACTGGTGATTTAACCGAGGAGATCTGGTAAGTGATGGTGTTGCCCTGTTCGCAGGCAGAACAACCCTCTGTAGTTTCTGGACTCAAATTAGAGAAATACAAACCAGAGTCTGAATGATAATAAGCCTTTTGGGGCTGATGTTGATACTGGATTTTTACTTCCTATCTCTTTTTTTTAAACGACATTGAAGCTAAATTCTAAATGAAGAGATAATGTATTTTCTATGTGGGTTGTTGGGATATATGATTTGATTGATTGTTTCCTCTAAGTGTCTTGCACCCTTTTCTTGGCACCCAGCCCATAAGTGGACTTCATATGACACTATAAATAAAAATAAAACAAACTAAGTATACAGATTTTATATACAGCATATACACCAATCAATTAAGAGCAAAATCACTAACAGGTGAAGTGAATAACATTAATCACTGTTGGAATACAACAAGCCCTGCTGGGAAACCTTGGTCCTGACATTCATTCACTACACACCCACCAAAGCGAAGTAACCCCCGACAGCCAGCCCCCTAACAGGACAGTGCCTCATCACACCACAAAATCCGTTTAGAAATGCTGGAAGAACACCTACAAAGAGCCCAGGGTGTTGACCTTATGTCAGCAATATCCAGATGAACGCTCGACCTTCAGGGTTTTCCAGTAGCTCATTTGTAATTTTAAAATGATTAATGTTATTCACTTCACCTGTTAGTGATTTGTCATACGACAGTGCAAGCATACCCATACATATCTGTGATAGGCCGATATTGATCAATCAGTAAAGGGTTCTGAATAGTAACTTTTTAAAAAGTAAATATTGACGAAATGATGATTGATTGGTTTCATGAGGAAATTATGACTATCTTTTTAGTCTCCTTAAATCATCAACTGTGTGTTTTGTAGACTGTCAAAGATGCAAATAGCAGAAGAGTTTTCAAACCTTTTTTTCGCTGCTATAAAATCAATAATCTGCCATGAGCCATGGATAAACATCATCGGCCTATTATGTGAGTGCATATGCTACGTGTGTTCCAGAGCTTTTAAGTGTATGGAAATGACAGAACAAATAAGAGCCCGCCTGTCAACCCTTTGTTTTGCAGCCAAAGCATGTCTACAGTTTATTTACTAACCGAGCTGCGGCTGCAGCTTGAGAGGGAGCCGAATGTCATTAACACACAACACAACACACACACACATACTGCAAATACAAAGTGCTTCAATCAGACTAAGTAAAGTTTGTCAGTTGCAACAAAGCAATGTACTTGCAGAAGCTAACAACATCATGAGCGATGTATTTCACGCGCTGTGTGGATGAGATAAGGGCAAACTACTCACAGATCCAAAGTAAATATGCATTAACCACCCACGTGAGCGCATACAAACCAGCGGTAGTGAACGGCAAAGTTTAACTGGCACAAAAGTGTACGTGATGCAGTGTCTGTTACAGGTATGTGTACCAGAAGGCAGAGCTGGCTTCTTAATTTCATCAGTTTGTGTTCGGTTCAAATACATAAACACACACACTTATTGTTATTACATATCATTGCTTCAATGTTCTCAGCAACCTCCCGGCTCTATGACCTATGTCTTTTTTCCCTTCTTGGCAGTTTTGAATTCTGAGTCGTATTTGGCTCCTCCCATGACATCGTTAAGGCAACAGTGTCATTACACGCACATGATACATGAAAAGAATGAAACCAGTGTTTATGCTAATGGAAAAAACCTAGTGCTGCAAGTCATATTGTGGCCCAGAGTAAATGCATGGCTGAGAGCGTATTTGCTATAGGCCTCAACTGATTGATGTCAATTGCAGTGCTTGCTGTGAAGCTGTGTGTGTGTGTGTGTGTGTGTGTGTGTGCATGTGTGTTTAACATGACCAGTCAAGTGCATGGCTATGCCTGGACAAACATGTCAACTGATTAGTTAATGGTCTCAGATGACTAGAGACGGTAAACAGAGGGGAGAGGGCGCAGCACTTTAACGTACTTGAGACACAAGAGCGACCTCACACACTCACACATAAATGAAGGCCCCGCAAACAGATACACATTCAGGGTTTGAGTGATTTACAAAACATGCTACAATACACGTCTCTGTCTCTTTCGAACACACAACTTCCTGAGATTTCTATGTTTGCAAAAGGAGGCCACGCAGTTCGTATTTGAGCAGGAGGGCAGAGGAGGTGAAGGATCTTCACCTTGCTTTTCTTTTTTTTTTCCCCTCTCTCTTTCCTCCTGTGGTCTTTTACTTCCACCCTGCCCTTTGGGGATAGGTGCTGTTTTGATCAAAACATCAATCACTTGTGCAGCAGGCATTGAGTAACTGCAACAATGTGATGTAAGACGTGTTTCTTTTACCTTTTATTTTATATCATAATAATATATCATATTATATATAATATAAATGTACGTGCAATAGAGTATTTTATCCGTATCACCCAACCTTACTGGCAAAATGTGACATCCCTCTACAGGGATTTGTAACATGTGCGGATTATATCTGTTCAGAATTACGCTCCATTGTATGCTGATGATTTCTAAAGAAATCCCTAAAAAAATCATCATTGTGTCATAAAATATTTTTGATGGGCTGTATTTGAACCCAGACTATGCATGTTCTCCCTGTCCCTGCGTGGGTTCATGCAGGTTAGGTTAACTGGTGGCTCTAAATTGCCCGTACGTGTGACTGTGAGTGTGAATGGTTGTTTGTCTATATATGTCTGCCCTGTGATGGATTGGCGATCTGTCCAGGATGTACCCCACCTCTCGCCCAATGTCAGCTGGGATAGGCTCCAGCCCCCCTGCGACCATTAGGGATAAGCAGTATAGATAACGGATGGATGGATGGATGGATGGATGGATGGATGTATTTGGACCCCTTTCATAACCATACCCCACATACATATATGTAGTTTAACTCAGAAATATGTCACATTACAGAAGCTAAAGATGCTCCAAGTATGGACCATTGTCAAAGGCTAACATCGCTAATCGCTAATTCCCTCCCTCCTCTGTCTCCCTGCTCAACCATCTGTTCCTTTGTGTTTTTATGGCGCTACTTACACATGTTAAGGATATACTCCAAACACTGCGTTTCACAACACTGCCTATCAAAGAGCTGGGAACGGATGGACTGGTGGAGAGAGTGAAAAAAAGACTGAATGGCAAGACAGCCATTTTTCAGGATTGTTTTTACAGCCCATATAAGGCTTTTACCTGGATGCATTCTTAATCGGTAAGGACCGCACTGGACACACACACACACACACACAAGCACACCGACAGACTCGTACGCACATGTCGTCACGCATATAGTCGAGGAAAGACATTGGCCATGACCCTGAACTGCACCCCTCCCAAATGAATAGCCCTTGTTCTGGCGCCAAAGGTATAAACCGCCAACACCTTTTCCTACCTCTGTACTTTCAACACGCATCTATTCCTCACTCACCACATTTCATTGAAAAACCGACACCAGCTTGCCAAACACACAGTCACCTTTCTGTACTCTTCACAATGCAAACACAAGCCCAAATCATATCATATAAAAGTGTTTTAACAGTGACAGGATACCATGGCAGTCTATAAAACAATGCTGGTGTGGCAGATAAGGATCAGCCTTCCTTCTTGTGAGGCTGTTAAAACCCACAGAGTCAGTTAAATAGTCCATAGAGCTTTATGGGTTGAAACCTCCCCCAGGAAACATGTAGTTACTTTATGTCACAGGTGAACAACTGAGCGGAGGAACAGCTGTATATGCGTGCATGTTCAGAAATGTGAGAAAGATAACGAGAGATATCAGGTTACCAAGGTTTTTACGTTTTTTACATCTGCATCATTCCATCTTAACACCGAAGCAATGAGCACATTGGTATTACTGATGCACGTGCTTCTATATGTGCATGTGTTTGTATGTTGGTGTGCATGAAAACTCTGGACTGGTGACAAAAGTACTGTATCATCATTCTATAAATTGCTGGGAGTGCTGTTTCTGAACTACCATGTATAGAAACCCTGGTCAAATTGAAACTTGCCGTGATTGGTCGAGCTCAGCCGATGCAGATGACGTTGATTCACCTCCAAGGAAGATATAATGTTGAGAGTGGTTGTCTTGGTATAAATAAGATTATCTTTCTAATCCAGTAGAGCTATCTCTGCTCCTCCGAGCCCTTTGAACAGATATGAATCACTAACACTTGAGCTGATTATTAGTTGCAATAAAATATTTATTCATGTTGTGACAGGACACGTTCATTCTCGCCAAACAGTGGAGTTGTTACCTCTTGCATGGGCCCTGTCTCTGTGGCCTGAAGAGGAGAAACATATTTCCTCTTACAGACTTTTTCCTAAAAGATTAGTGGTAAAATCGTTCAAATCAAGTCCATAAGTTAATCAGGTGATGGTGTAATGAACTTCTATTCAAGGTCACTTATAAGTTTGAAGGATTTTTAATTAAATCAGCTATTTGAAATGGTGCGATGTACGTATGAGTGCCTGTCCATGCACTTTATCATTCTAATACCCACGTCTAGATGTCAGCGCACATGTTCTACCACACATCAGAACATCTCTGAGCCTGCTATTATCTTTTTACAGGCTCCCTCCTGGCCTCGGGCCTACAGTACAGGCAGTCTGTTGTATCAGTTGACACCCCCAGCAGCAGCAGCAGTAGCAGCCACCAGAGCCAGCATCACAGAGCTGCATTCTTGGCTGCAGATAATAAACACAGAGCAGAGTGGACACTTCAGAGCAGGCTCCACACGGCTGAGAGGGGAGGACCATACACAGCAGAGACAAGACATAGACTGTCACCGGCAAGTCTCCTGCAATCGGGGGAACTCCACATTGCTGAGTGTATCAATGACACAGCACTACAAACACTGTAGAGTACAGTGTATTAAAGTGTGGTGAAGTTATGGATAAATTAAATGCAAATGAGCCCTGTGCACAACCATATGTGTCTATGATTAAAAACTTATTTGCCTATATAGAAATATCTGACAGACAAACGGCTAAATTGTCTGCTTCACTAAATGCCCCCGTTAGTTATTGTTGCTACATCTAGCATGTCAAGCTCAGTTTCTGCACAGCGACACAGAGTTTGCAATGAAAACAGGCAATTCTTGGTAATTTTTTGAACAATGCAATGGGTGCTTAATCTAATCAAAGGTAGACAAAAGTAGTAGTAGTTCTCTAATCTCTACTTAGCAACCATTGATTTTGTCAACTGAAATAATAAACTGTTAATAGAATTTATCAGCTTTAGCTAGCTAGCTAATTGAGCTAACATTAGCTCTATAGTAAAAACTCTGACTTTTTTCATTTCAAGCTGACTCATTTTAAAACAAGAACTCTGTAAAGAGATTTTGAATATACACTTGATGGCTAAATACATGAGTCCATCAGGTCCAAGTGGTTACGGGTACTGGAGGCAGTGTACCCCTAGAAGCACATGTAAAGAAAACAAAAGCCTAACAATCGCTCAGGCAACAAACACAAAATTAATTGAAGAGGTTGGTAAATGAAAGAAATTACCACTGAACTAGCTTCTCCAGTGTGTGATGTAGTGCCATCAAGCACTTCTTGCAGGAGATTGTACCCATTCAACCAAAGTTACATTATGCAACAGGCCTTCAGGGTGCATGGCAGAGGCACCATCCTCCCTATTACAAGTCAGTGTACCATCAAAATGATTTTGTAGCTGTTCTATTATGCTAAAATAGTTGTATAATGTTGCTTTAAGAGGAGAATACATATACATGTTGGCACAAACAACACAGTTTACTAACAGGAATGGGTTATTATAATACATAAAATCAAACCATTTGAACTAATGCTTGATTTTTTTTTATTGTCACAGTTCATTCCCCAGCTGATGTGCCACTTTTGTGCTTTGGGAGCATTCTTAATGGCCTCTGATGCTGCTTTCAAAGTTATGCCCTAAACTTCAAACCTGTAGCCCCATGACACCACTATTTTAGATCATACTACAGAGCACTGTACATGTATGTCCACTTGTTCCAATAGCTTATTAGTAATATTTCAGGCTTCTAGGTGTCAAATTGAGGGTTAGACCATCCTCGCATGTTTCAAGCAGGATGACAGGCAACACATGTCTCAACACAGTTTATAGGCTTGACTTTCAAGTTACCATCTAACAATAGCTTTAGGCTCCAAATCAAAGCCTCTGTGACTCCTCAGTATAAACAGCCTAAAAGCTGTAATGCAGCGCAGAGTGAGGCATTTGTCACACAGGTACAAGTAGTGGAGTTAGGTGTGTATGTGTGTTGAGGAGGACATAAAAGCACATACCAGAAGTAATTTGAAAATAATGACTCTGTGTGTGTTGGAGTGGCTACAGTTCATACTGCTACTCATTGATCCAGACTCACTTGAGGGGAGGTGTGTGGCAGCAGGGACCGGCTCCATGAGCAGGGTTCAGCTGCGAGGGGTTGTCTGAGTGAACACAGGTGCACACACACACTCACAATCCCCGAACACATACGCACATTTCTATACAAAGTTCTGAAACTCACACTTGCCAGATAATGCCAGATATATAATTAGCCAATGTGTGTGTGCGTTTGTGTACCAAACATACACACACATGCTGACACAAAGGCTGACCTCCCCCTCTCAAAGTCACCCTCCCCCCCCCAACATCTCTTGATGCCTGTCTACACACCCCTACACGTTAGAGAGGAGGGCCTTTGACAACACACACACACACACATCAGACTACACACACGCTTTGTTATTAGACTATTCCCCGAGTGTAGCCCTGACAAAGAATGTGACAGCTCCACACACGTCGCACGGCAGGGGTAGAACACACACACATCGCAGGAGGAGGAGAAGAAGAGGCAGCATGACCCAACATGCACTTGGCTCGGAAAGAAAACCGTCCGACGCTCCATCGCACAAAAACTCAGGGGAAGAGGAGCCGGGAAAGACGGCATTCCGGGGGATAGGGTTGTGTACACTGGACTGAGCCTGAGCTTAGCAGAGGGTGAGGAGGAAGATGTGATAGTAAGCAGCGCTGGAGGAAAAGGGGGAAGAAGGGGAGAGACAAAGGAAGGAGGGAAGAGGAGAAAGAGGGATGTCACATGTATCTATAAAGACATACACAGTAATGATAGACTGTGCGTGACAGGGCAGCTCTAGTGGTTCATGAGACCACTAGAGCAAACAGCCTTGGTTCAAGCCTCAAGGCAGCAAACATTTCTTTGCTGGAGTGTCTTTGAGCAAGGCTGCAACAGAAGACTTCACTTGCACAAATCAGTATTGACACAATTGTGAGCTGTCTCATAACAAGTTACCATTACCTCCGTATCTCATTAGATACAGTTTCGCAATAACCACAATCAGATCCAGCCAGTCCCTGAATAAACTGAACCAGTAGGCCTGTGTAGAGTTGATGCAGATGCATAAATCAAGTCATTCTTCAGGGTATTAGTGGGGAGGAGTGAAGGAGCCGCGCCATAAAACTGTCAATCAAAACAGATTAACAAGCAAACTGTCTTATAATTGGAGTAAACAGAAGTGTATTATAATATTACTGTGCTTCCTCCACCAACTTTTAGTCCTGCAAAAGCCTGTGAGCACCGTGTTTCACTGAAGATAAATAAATAAAAAAACACCAGCAGCAGCCTCTAAGTGATACATTTAACTTTCTTCTGTGATATGTTCTTCAGAGCATAAAATAAACTCACATTTTGCCCACAGGACTTTCAGAGAAAGTGGCTCGGCTCTCTGTGCCACCTCTCTGTTATGATGTCATGTGTAAGGATATAGTCTCGTGGAGTCCAAACCTGCAAGAAGTTTTTTTTATCACCACACCCACAGATCCATGTGTGGGCTCCTTTTTGTAAAAGGGGGAATTTAAAGAATAAATACTAGTTTGAGATGTTCACCTCATCTGTGGAGGCTATTCATTGTTAATGCTGTTAAACATTTACCTGAAATTATGTCAATCCTTTCGCTCTCTGTTTCTATTTTGTCACATGGGCACACTCATGCACACACACACACACACACACACACACACACACACCAATATTTCACCTTTAAGTTTAACACCAGTGAGTTGAACCCTTTCCCTGCCACCAGGCTGCATCTGAGGTTTGATTGTATCTTTAAAGATGACTAAACATTATCACATTATCTGAGGGTAACACTCTTACCTGGATATGAAGATTTCTTCATTGTTGCGGATGTTTCCTCTCTTGGTAGTTAAACGGTATTTTAAATCTTAACACTGGATGAATCGCTCCGGTGTCTCGGTGTGTGTCAAGGGGCACGTTTGCATCCGTAACTTTTCCAGATTGCTTCTCTCTCTCTTTTTTTCTTTTTCTTTTTTTGCGCGCGCCCTTCTTCTCTGCCACTCCTTTCCAAACGCACCTGAGCTGCAGGTAAACTAGCTTCTCCTTCAACTTCTCTAACTTAATTCCTGGCTTTTTTATTTCCTGCCGCGAACCACTTGGGGAGACAGTCTGCTGGGAATGGATACAATCACACCTGCGCTCCTGACGCACGCCCAGTGCAGGAGCGGGAGTGGTTTACTGTAACAGTGGGGGGGGGGGTTTCTTTTTTAACATATTAAGGCTCAGGAGTGGCATAAAGCTCAGTCTGTGAGTAATAGTTGAAATGGGCTTGTTGTTTGAAGAGAAGTACCTGGGTATATTAATGAATTGGGCTCAGTAATCCTGAAATTCAACAGTGCTCAGGTCTGGTGTGTTGCACGCATATGAATGATAACCCCAAAAATATGCAAATGCTAAACAACTGTTGGGAATCCCTCTGTTTGTTGGTATGGTATAGCTTATAAAAGAACTCATACCATCACCCCACACACCACCATGTGTGTATTGTGTGTACAGGCCTGTGTGTGTTTGGTGTGGGGGAGTGGGAAGACAATTTGTTAGTAGTATAACCTTATGGGAGGGTGGGTGGGGCCATATGTTGAGTTAGCCCACATCTTTTCAAATGTTCAGCTGTGCCCGCAACCTTTAACCTTTTCTGAAATTCCACATGTCAAACTGCGGCAACCTGCTTCACTTTCTTAAGACCCGGGTTCACATCCTGCAACAAAGAGCTGCAGTTCTGAGCTGCAGAGACCTCTTGTGGCTGATTCCCAGTCTCATCCTCTCTCATGCTCTCTGGTCTGCGCCCACCAGCTCAGCAACAGCTTGTACACAGCAGGTGTCTAGGTTATCCAGACCTGTTTGAGGGACCCTGTCCAGCTCTGGGCCAATCAGTGGTAACTCCTGCTAAATTAAATGACTCAATCATTTATACGGAGTTCATTGAAAACAGGTTTGTCCCTCAAGATGATTTAGAAAGCTGTTATTGCATCGTTCTTTGGGCAGACATCAGTGGACACAGACTAAAAGTACTATTCAAGCTTTCACGTTTAACTGACAAATGACTGGCTTAAAGCTTCCCCTCTTTAAAACATTTACAGAAACAACCATCTTTATGAGTACCTCCCTCACTGGCTGTTTCTTGGGAACTTTATCTGAATTTTCACACTACCAAAAACTGTGGCAGTTCCGATCCGAAATCTGTTTATCAGTAGCTTCATGAACTAAGAAAATAGAACTTGCTGTTGTTTCACACCTTGTTGACGCTGAAGTTTTATTGAAACGCATCAGCACCGACAACTGTGGGAGGACCTGCGAGATATGTGACCCAAAAAAACAAGCCAGAATCAGATAGCAGTTATATTAGAGCACGCATAAAGTCAGAAATGTGATTCAGGAGAGTTAACTATACAGAAATATCACCATACTGGTCACACCAGACCAGGTAAGGCTGTGGCAGCAAATCCCTTCAGTGTTTGCAAATGTGTTGCTTCTTCGCAAACCCCTAATTTTGCAGGGGAAGTAACATAAAAAAGTCAAGTGAGTCATCAGTGTTCTCAGAAATCAGATGAATGTATGTGTGGTGCAGTGGACCACAGATGGATTGAATATTTCTTTCTCGCTTTGCTCCTACCTCAAAGGACAAAAGCTGTTTTTACCAATCTTACTTGTCAAAGCATTACTATCATAAGCCTCCACCCACAGGGTTTAAATAGATACTGGGTGGTGGGAAAAGCATCAAAAGAGAAATGTAGCAAGAAGAGGCATGTACACGAGTGAGGAAAGTTTGAATTATCAGGTCATTTGAAAAACAGCCTCTAATTTAAAGCTTGGGTCACTGCAGTGAAAAGTCAGTCTCCTTTGTGTTCTGTGATGCTTCTAATGTGGGATGCTTTAGATCGCAGCATCAGGAGACGTGACCCTTTGCAGGAGCTGGATAATAACTGCTGATTCAGATGTTCAGTGGCTCTGTGTGCCACATGTATCAAACAGTGGTGGCTGCAAGATGTGACCACATAACTGGAAGACTCCGGGGTCCCATCCCACTGTGCACGAATAAAAGTTCTAATCTAAAAAAAATCTATTTAAAAATCAACCACCAAAAACCTGAAACATGCTGAAGAAGAGCTTTTTTTAATCCAACTAAATTGTCTCGCACTGTGAGTCAGACCCCTGTTCACAGTTAATAATGATTTCGTAAGGCTGTTAGCTGACCATCTTGAGATTAAAGCTGTTTAGTATTGTTGTTCAAAAGAACAGACCACTGTGCTTTCAATCATGTATGTAAATAAATACATTTTTATCCACATACTTGTTGGATTGTGACCAAGCTGAAACCAAGTCTTCTAATCTTAAGATCTGTTTAAAGGTTCTGTATAATGTGAAAAATGAACCCTGTTATTCAGAAAAGCTGCTGTTATTGCTGGATGTGGGTATCAATCAGGCATTTAAGAAAGAGGAAAGAGTTGAGCAAGACATAAGAACATCATTATGTAAACATGACCTATAGGCTATGTAACATTTATCTTCAAAAAAAGGTTGCTTGACATTCGTGAAAGGGCCTCTGCCCCATATGTAGGGCCATGACCACATCCTGTTACTGTAACACTAGTGTCTGGGTCGCCCATCTCACAGTATGGTTTTGACCAGAAAACATGTATTTGTGCAAGAGGGATACATGTACAGAGAGCACTCCAACTTTCAAACATAACACAACTTGTGTGGAAAACACTAATCAGATAGGTTCAGAGTTTGAAACCAGACACTTTGACTTCAAGCCCAACACCTGCCTACACTTCTAAAAGCACCTTGTGTATGTCACAGTTTCCGCTCATGCCTCTGTTACAGAAAACCAGCTTCTGACAAATTCACAGTTAAAAAAAAACAAAAAAAACAAGAGAGGTGAGTAATGAAGCCACATTTCAAGTTAACTGTTTACCCTGTTTCCTTTTCTCTTGATCAGCAGCACCTGTGCATGTATGTCTTATCAGACTTGATGCTGAGGCCAGTCAGAGGTTACATAAAAATAGATTGTTTGTGGCCCACATGTGGAAATGACAGATCCTCTGGTTTTTGTAAACACACATCCCAGCAACTATTGGCTGAGTAAAACACCGGCAGATTGTTATCTCTTGCCATATAGTATTTTACCCCACATTCTGAAGCACCTTATCATTTGGCGTTTCCTGTCACAAGTTACGACAGGTATAGAAACTGTTGCAGTTGCACAAGCTGGAGTTTTCTGCACTTTGTAACAGAACAAATGGGTGGATAAAATGGAACACAGTTTAAAAAAATCTGCAGTCTACTACAAAAATCTACTACCCCGGAGTAACCTTGACACAGTGGTGTAGACGTTCTTGTACTTGAACTGAACTGTCCTGAGGGGGGCCTCAGTTTCCGTTTTTGTGCTACCACTCACCTCAAAACACAGTTTCCATTCCCTGCTGGACGTTTTTACAAGTTGTTCTAAGTGCTCTCCCCCTACACGCATATACACGCACCAGTGTACCTTAATACTTACCCCAAAACACGCGTAAACACACATTTCACACTCAAATGTTTCGGGTTATCTCTGCTGCTTGGTTAAGGAAGAAAAAAGTCACAGCTTGTGACCACACAGACACACCGCACAAGTAAACATTCGCTTCTTTTGCATGCTCTGCATTTGCTTCTGTTTTTTTTTTCCTGTATGACATTTTTAATGTTGACTCATACAGTCTCTCTCGGCCCTGCGTTTGGATGCAACTTGTCTTGACTTATGTTGTTTGAACTGTTCCTTGATTTACAGTGTTTGAAGATGCTGTGTTTGCATTAGTGAACACACACACTAGGCTCAACTTGGCACTGGTAATAAATTATTGGACTGTTTTTCAAAAGCTTGTTTCGCCCTGTGTGGCTCAACATAGACTGTGACTTGCAGAAGAAAATAAAAAAAAGAACAAAGATTTTATTTAAGTTAAAAACAATTCACTACATTCAAGGTTTATTGAATTAACTTCAAAAACCACAGAGATAATTGGACTGATTTGATGTGGGATGTTGGTGGCTGAAGTAATGTAAAAATTTGAACTGCAGACTAGTCACAAAATAACTATGCAAACAGTAGAAATATTATTCATATAGCTTGTTTGTTGCTGTGACCCAAACCATGTGTCTGATTCACACCTCGACCTTACAGAGTTCATACAGGGTCATCCATTTTAAGGTGGTGCGCACTGGTTTGAAATATTTTGGTAAATCAATCACTTAGACGTAGAAATTTCTCCCCAAACTTTTCTTTTTAGTAAACAGTGTAAACTCACACTGCTACTACAGTGGCAGCCTACCTGTTATTTTGTATTGTAGAAGCAATTCCTATAATTTGTCATCTTGATACATAAAACTATAAATCTGTGGAACGTGTAGCCATGTTTAACACAGTCACCTATATATTACTTGGTGAAATGTATTTTCGGAAAACCAGGATGCTCAGTGATTAACCACCAAGCCATGATGATAATCATGAAAAGGAAGAGGAAAAATTGATTGAAATGATCTGAAATCAGTTCACATTAAAATTTATATGGAACAACTTTAAAATCAAGGAAATAACAAGTTAAGCAAAAATTAAGAAAACATAAACTTTACATCTTGATATTATCTATCTTACTGTATATGGTATTCAAATGAACCTTACAATTATCAATACAACATTTTTTTATATACACTAAAAATACATTGCATCAAAAGGTACACGAATTAACTTGTCAGATGGTTGTTTTTTCCACTCACACAAGCCAAATTTGTGCCTCTCTACTACTTTCAAAGTTGTGTTATGTAATTCCACATACTCTGCCAAACCATTTATAATCTTCAGTGATGACCCAGGTGTTCTCACCTCGTAGATTTCTGCAAATCAGGCCCCTTATTGTCTTAACTGTCTTTGACTTTGACAACCAGATAAGGCCTTTAGAAATATGAGAGTATGTCTGCGGAGATGCTGACTTGCTACATTGCTTCACATGCATCACTTGTACCTCAGTGGTGCAGACTTGATGGAGTTTCAGGTTGGTTGGCTGCTTGCAGGCTGACATCCTCAACGTCTGAGTGTGCTTCGCATGTCCTCATAAACATCATTGTTGGTGACTCGTCTCGGTTTCTCTCTGGTGCGCAGAATCTTGGTCTGACAACAGCAGACATTGATGTCAACACATTAGATCTGGGGCTGTTATATAATAAGTTATATGAATCACTCAGTGTACTTTTTGCAACTTTCCCTTGCTGAGGAAGCCTCAGTCTGAGATTTTTTTTTCTTCTTGGGTCATAGCTTATCTTTGCAATGTTACAACTTTTTTGGAAACATTTGTTTCTACATGTTCTGGTCAGGAATGCTTTAAAACCTGACAATATCAAAGATTTCAGATGCATTTAAATGTAAACTGACACTAATAAGGCAGTCTAATACATCACTCCTGCAACAAATCCTACCGTCATGAAGACTATGATGTCAATTGTATGATCATTGCAGAGGATGCAGTTTGTGGTGCTGTTGAATTGAACTGACTTATACCGACAGGTGGCTCTATTATTCTGTCCACCCTATTCACATCACTTAGGGTAAGAGACATAACAGAAACACCTCTCTGAATTATGCAACAACATCTTGTACTACATCCTCCTTAATGACCATATATCTGATAATGTGTGTGCGTGTGTGTGTGCATGTGCGTCATACAGAAACAGAGCTGAGATTCTGTTTTTGATGAGTACTGTTGAACATAACAGGAAAATGTACTGTTAAGAATGACAGGGAAATGGAAACAGCCCCCAAGATTCCATCAGGTCTTGTGAGTCAAAGCAAAAATACAACACACACACACACGCACTAAATCACATAGAAGGTACCTTGACTAAGATCAGTGCGAGGATGCACAGGATGATGCCGAGCAGCACAGCAGCCGAGATCACAACACACACCAGGACCAGATTCTGATTTGATGATTCACACCCCTCATTCGCTCCTAGAAATGAAGTTGATATATTACCAAATTGTTTTTCCAATTACACTGGTTTATGTTCACAGGCAATTTTTTTTTGAATGACTGAACGGCTACATTTATGAATGACAACAGACTCTTTCCCCAACTTTACTGGAAGTAAATGCATAAACATAACCATCAAAAGTTTAATAATCTTGTAGTCACTACTACTGGAAGATCAGATATTCTAGTGTAAAAAAATGTCATTGGTCAACATTTTAGTGATATGTTCAATTTGCCAACAGACACCATGAAATGTAAATGAACAACCTTTCCCTTTCACCTTGGTAGATATGTGTCACAAAGACACACAGACTCAAGCTGTAAAGGTTTAATGTATTCCACTTCTTCCTTTCCACCAGGGACACCACTAGGGATTTTGGGTCCCGTGTAAAGATATCACATTGGGCCCCACCACCCCACCACCACAAACCACACCAAACCAGAACATATCATACTGTGCAGACATGTGCAGACAATATTGTGTTAACAGAGGACCTCACTCTTTGAATCAAGACTGATACCCTCTATAAGAAAGGTGCTAAAGTCCATCTTTTGCAGTTTAGATACAATTTTAATGGTAAAATTATTTGATGAAAAATTACTTTCTCCAATTGAACTGACAGAAATTTGCATTCTCATCCAAGTATATATATATATGTCATTCAACAGGATGCTGCTCACCTGGGAGTAAGGCTGGTTCATTGGGGTTATGGGGACGGGGAGACAGGGCTGCTGAAGCTGCATCTGTTGGGCAGGGGCATCAGGCAGAAGCAGGGACAACAGATTTAGTAAGAATACCTTGCTAAAAGTTCGCCCGCTATGACTGATAAAATGTCTGCTGAGAGAGGAGAAATGTAAAGACTCTGAATTTGCTGTGAGGATATCAAGAGGAGCTAAGCTAACAGGTTGATTTCTACCGCTCATGGACTACTCTGTCTGGGGATGGGCAATAGAGGCTCTCTGGATGTTTAGTTTTGGCCAAAAAGAAGAAAGTGGAACCATTTGTTTTATTAGTTTACTGTAAATTAAGTATTCTATTAATGACGATAGGTAGGTAGATAATTTTATTTTGAAAAAAGTAACCTAATGCACCCTTTCTTTTTCGTACCACCACCACCACCACCACCCCAAATTCTGCCCACAAAAACCAGAAGTAGACTGTTTCTGTTGACAGCTTTCAAAATGGTGTGAAACTCTTTATACCTTTTATTTAAATTAGGTGGTCACGGAAGTGGAATATACAGTAAATGGACTGTAATTACTGAAAATATTTTTTTGTCCATTTTGAATTACTTATAGCAGTAGCTTAATGTTACATTGCACTGTTCAACTATGATATAATTCACACGTTGCACTCCTTAAAATGGTATTTAGGAGAAAATGTGTCCAGTTGAATAATGACGAGGTACATGTGGAGCTCAATGGGGTTTAATTTAGCAAAATAAATAAACAAATGAGGCTCACCTGTCACCACCAGGAGCACAGATCCTTTGCCTTTTGTCGTTATGATCTGAGAGGAGTGCATGTCAAACCTTTTGTACACACACCAGTAGGGTCCAGTGTCATTAGAGGTCAAGTTCTTGATGCGAATGTCCACTATAGGAAATAGGCTATTTAACTGAAGTCTGCCTTTGAATGGATCAGCAATTCTAAAATTTTGTGTTATACGATCCACAAAAACAGCTTCAGCATCCTCATTGAGTCCCTTCGTCAAAGTCAGGCTGTCTTGGGGTGTTTGAGAGGACTGGCACTGGATGGTAATGGCTTGTCCAACTTCACTCCACACCACCCCATCGCTTCCTACATATATAAACAGAAATAACAAATAGCACAGTCATAAGCTTTATGAATTAATCCTGCCTTACATTACTGTAATTACTTAAGAACAAATGTGTTTCATTATTTGTCATTACACATGTCATCAGCCTTACCTGGGTCACCCTGGGCTGTGCAGGAGAGACAAAGGATGGTTATGAGCTTTAGCCAGACAGCAGACATGCTGACAGTGATTGTTACACAAAGATGACTGGAGTTCTAACTCTGCAGTAGGAAGTGTGTGTTAGTTTTCACCCACATATTCAAAACGGCAACACGTGACCTGAAGTATCTGATGTGGGTGAGAAGATGTCAGCCTTTTCAGGGAGATAGCTTATTGTCATGTGGTAATACTAGATTCATAAAAACAGCCTAACTCTGATTGAACCATTCATATGGGAGGTGGATGTTAACATGTGTTTTTACTTTCACAGTGGTTTTGCTTTCACATCAGGATTTT
>BRZM01002449.1:0-13067 GCA_033238685.1 Lates japonicus | reverse complement strand
AGTTACCATGGCTGAATCATTGTTGGTGCAAGAAGGCAGAACACAAAGTATGATTGTACTGAATTTAGCATTGCAAAATAGGAATTCAAAATTCTTGTCAGTCATTGTCACAGGAAAAAATAATTATGGCTGATAATATTTTTCAGTGTTTATGTCTCTGTTGCTACTATCTCTCCATCCAGCTGGCAAAGCAACTTCACAAGTTGGACGATAATTAGGTAAATGAGTAACACTGTAGTTGTATGGCTTGGTTTCATGTAATATATATATCATTTAATGCACCTTAGCATTAGATATTCAAATTAATTTAATTTTAATTTAAACTAAATATTCAAATATTTGAATTTTCTATCACCAAATGCTTGCACAGGTCTGGCTGCAGATGTTTAAGAGCAGCCATGCTATTACATTGGGCAGTCTATTCTGTAATAGATGTTATTTTATATGCAGCACATGGAGTACATCTGACGCTGAAAAACTGAAACTGATTTTAAAATATCCTTAAAAGCAGTACTCTCTTCCATTGTGTGTGAGATGTGAATGCAAAGAGCTGTATAGATAGTCCCCTCCACCATCAATGACTGTTTAGTATGCTGCTGATCTTCTTCTAGGCCCTTACATGTCTACCAGCCCTTATGTAATAAAACACCAAAGTTCTGTTTCATATGAGAACAGCAGGAATTATTGCACCGGGTGATATTACTCTGAATAAAACAAAAGGTACTGCATTACGTTTTCCTCCTCATTCTAAATTTTTCATCCCTTTCTTTCTCTCTCGTTCTGCACTTTTCATTTTCTATTATTGCTGCACTCTTTTTTATATACACTTCAGTTTCTTATGTGCTTCCTGTGCTCCTCATCTTATACATTTGCTGATGCTCTCCAACAAGTTTCTTTGTCCGTTCTTTTCTTTCTTCTTCCTCTCCTTCTCCCTCTCTCCTAATTTTTTTCACTGTCCTTGTGCACTGTATCTGGTATTCCAGTAACGCAATGAGCATTCAGACTACTGCAGACACAGTAAATTTCTTGCACTGGCACCAGGGAAGAACTCTGGGCCAGAGGCATACTCATAAATAATCTACTGATCCAGACTGTTTCCACTGTTTCTCTCTCATCAGCTATGCATCATGTCAGTCTGACCTGAGATGGATAAACAGAGAAACAGAAAGCATCACACTCACAAACAGGTGGAAAGTCCAACTTGGTGGGCTCTTATATTAAAGCACACACCAAAGTGATTTCACATACACACACACTGAAGGGCAATGTGGTGAGAGGAGATAATCAGTGGAACATTAAGCATCAGCGGTTCCCAGCTGACAGGTCTATCATTGTCACTCTAAAAATGGCCCGTCACGCCAAGATAGGTCATTTATTGACGACAGTGGAGGGATTATCTCTTTAGCCAGTACTGGTGACAAATACAGCTTTGTCAGTGGTCAGTGAAACTGTGTGACACTGTGTCACAGTGTCCTTCAGCGGGGTACATATATGTTAAGTGTATACCTGAAGACCAATTGGATGTCAAGCATTTATGACAAAAGTATACCCTACATGGACAAAAGTATATGGAAAGTGGAATTTGGAATTTGTTCCCACTGAGCCACAGGAGCTTTAATGATGTTGGGCTTTGATGTTGAGCGATAAGGCCTGGGCTCACAGTCCAATTTCTATACTGTAACATTAAGATGTCCTGTGGAGCTAAGGCAGTATATTGTGCTTACTTGATTGGATAAAGTGAACCAGGAAAGAGATGCTGATTTCAGGATAATAGAAGAAATCTGGAAAGTAAATGAAGAGACACAAGCCAAGAGATGTGGCTTAGACTGTGTCCTGAATGAAGGAATAGAGGAGAGTGAGTGTAATAGCCTTGAGTGAACCTTTGCCAAGCTTTATAGGATATTAATGTGTCAAAGTTGGTTGAGCTATGTGCTAGTTTGTTGGGCATGACATTTTTCAGGGAGTGGTAGTTGCATCCGGTGCATGCTGGGATAGACTTTAGTCACCTGAAACTTTGAGGTTAAAGCCGTTCAATTAGATTAGCTATCTGGTTCACATGCCATAAAAGCACACACTGTGTGTGTCTTTGTAAGTAAATAACAGTGCACCAGAGAGAGTAGATAATACACTCAGCAGCAAATGGAGAAGGTCACCCTTAACAATACTCAACAGTGCTAAGAAAGGGTGTATCAGCCTAGTGTGCCTGTCTACTGTGCCTGTAATAGGACCCGAAGATGCCAGCCTGTCTCCAGATGTGTGTCCTTGCTCAGTGGAGTGATCTAAGCACCCCCATTGCTCCCTCCTCACCACTGTCAACCCTACAGGGATGCCATGGGCACTTTGTCATGGGGAGTGATGTCATTGACTCCCACCCCCACTGTCATCTCCAAATAAAAACCCTGTCTGCTGTTTAGGAGCAGGAGTGGGCACGTGAGTGATTCAGCAAAACGTGACTGCTGTCAGTACAAATATTTGTTAGCTTGTACAGATGCACAGATGGGTGCTGGAGATTCGAGATGTATAAGGTGTGAATCAGCGGTCATGCATGAATGTGAAAATACTCTTAGGTTGTGTATGTACGCCGTGAGTGTGGGCACGTGCGTGTGAATGCTGTGGGTATATTTAGGTTGCCCTACCTCTGTGTGCCTGCCCTATGGTAACTTGAATCATATCATTTTCACACTGGTGGTTAGGCTACATCTCTATAAGCCCTGTTGCCTTTGGGTGCAGTGCACTCACAACAGGTCTCATGAAATAATTATGTTGCTGCACTCTCACACACCTCTCTGTGTGTCTGGCCTCTATCCCAAAGCACTGTCTTTCTGACTGGCTCCTACAGACAGTGGCAGGTCACATGGAGTGAATGTGTGACTGGACGACCCTTAGCTCAGCCGCTGATACACTCTCATGAACATCTATCCATCAACACACGACATACAGGAGTGGGTGTAGTGTGAGCTTACTTACCTTGATGTGCTGATAGCAGTAAGAGGCACATATAGACAGAGTATATACAGATAGTATATATATATATACTCTGAGTGGTTGTGTTTCTTTAATAGCTGAACTGGAAATGACACCGTAGCTCTGCATGTGCCCCACTGTCAGAACGTGTGCTAAAGATGGGTTTTTTAAAGCACGTGCACACGTGTAGGAGAAAGTATCGCTGTGTGATGAACCAAACTGATACACTTCATGCATGTGTGCACTGAGACTCTGCATATGTGACTCTTACTCCCTAGGTATGAAGCACACTCTCTGCTGCCATCTTTTGTGCAAAGATGTTAAAACAATATTGTCTGTCTTCTAACGGGTTACTTCAAGTGCTGTAGGGGAACATCCGAGCTAAGAATTTTTTGTGACACTGTCTTTCGGGAGACAATTCATAATCTGCTCTCAGACATCTGATTGTTAATCACTGTCTTTAATCCTACATTGCTGTTGACAAAAAGCCAAATGTGTTGCTCAGTGCAACCTTCCTGTTTCACATATACACACGTGTGCACACCCACACATGGACACACACACACACACACACAAAAATGGTGTAAATCCTCAATGCAAGTCAGGTTAATGAATGAAGCTTTGCTGGTGCCCCGTCTGAAGGCTTGTGTTCTTTCTCACAACCCTCTAAATGTGTCTCATCTGTCCGGATGCTCCACAGGTTAGCAGATTAAAGAGAACAAAGCCCAGAATATGAGCCTGCTGGCAGCAGAGAGACGCAGGCGATTGCCCCTGTCTCTGGGGCCCAGTCATCAGAAACAGTGTTGCTGCCTCCATCTGTCTGAAGGACTGCACTCTCTCTCCCCTCTCACCCTCTCACACTCCATCTGGTCTCTTCTCTCCTGTTTTCATGTGTGTGTGTCTGAGTGTGTGTTACTATTACCATTACCACCATGAGGTGTGAGGGCCGATCACGTTCAGACTGTCAGCACTGTGCTCTTGTGGATGTCTTTAAAGTAATACATCTCAGTGATGGTGAACTCACTGTTCTATTTTCTCACCAGGTGTGCTAATCTCTCTTCTCCTCTCCCTCTTTCTCATTTGCTTTCATCTCTCCAAAGACTGTTACCATGGTGACCTACTGCTTCATCGTAGGTGAGTCCCTAATCTTCCCAATCTTGTGTCAGGTGACTAGATGGTCATACCAGATGATTAACCACACTGGTGTTGCTGTCCATTTTTCTACCCCCAGAAAGCAGCACATATGTTAATTCAAATAACGAGGATACAAAAAAATCTTAGCTAATTCATCACAGCAGCTGTCAAACATAGCTGACACTTCTGTGCCACAAGGAAGAAGCTTTGGCAGGAGATGAGTGGAGGGCTTATGATTTTGGCAGCACTGTGCAAGTGTGTGAGAGTGGATAGAGCGAGGCTCTTAAGTGTCCTCCACTCTGTGTTGTTTCAGCTGGGTAGCCTCGGGGACGGCAGGGAGAGATCCAGAGGGGAAGATTTCAGTATCACACAACACAAATAGAGACAGACACACAAACACAGAACAATATTCAATCACTACTGTAACGGACCCTTTGTGTGAAAAAGAGCAGATACTGAACCATGAATTATTGTAGGTTTTAAATAACAATATACATTCCTCATTCATCACAGTCATCATCAGACACTTACAAAGTGTTGAAGCTAATGACCTCATTCAAACTTGACAGACTGAAACAGGGGTGAAAAACGCTGCTGCACTGACGTCAATATGCTTTGTCTTCCTGCTGATGTCCTTCACACATAGCTCGGTGCATACGTGTGTACTTTTGTGGATAACAAATCCCAAAAGTCTGTATGCGAGCTGTTTTTGTATTTAGATCCTCAGCATGCAATAACAGGTACAGTTGCATTTATGTTTTACACACACCAACAAAAAAAGGGCTTTGACTTAGCATTAATACAGAGCCTCAGGTCATAGCAGACTACCAGTAACACTTATTATTCATGTTCAGTGGCTACCACCGGGCTGTTTATTATTGATGAATTCTAAAATGGAAACAAAATGATGATGCGTTTAGTACATTAATGTCATGTACTTTTACATTTGTAGGCTGTCAGGCTGAAATGATCTTTTCAGTTTCTATTACAGTGAAGTGCATTAGACATATAAACAGGAAGACATATTGTAGTTGTTTCAAAGCACAGACACATTTGACAGCTGTACAGTACACCACCCTCTAAAAGGTTGCACTTTCTTGTCAGGAAACAACAATTGAGTAAACTGATGTTGTGTAATTTCCGTTTGCTGAGAGCAAATAGCTTTACAGTTACAAAAAACTGATCACAACACAGTAGAATACTATATAATACATGTTTATAGAGTAGGTGGCTGCATACCATTACCCTGTAGATTAGAACAGCTGCAGATAAAGGGTCAGACATCTTGATCTCTCTACTGAAAGTCTGTGAAGTCACCAAGACACTGAGTGCATTTGCTTATTAGTAATACCTGTCCTTTTCCTACTATGACAAGATGCCATATTCCTTCTGTAATCACACAGTTTTATAAGAATGGTGTCATCCATTAAACACCTAGTAAGGAGTGTAGTACCTGTTTTAGTTAAACATGTGCACATATGTGAGTTATCGGAGTAACTTTGTTGAATAAAACCTTGAACAAATCTTTAAGTCTGAAATGTTCCAGACAGGGTCCCATGATTGATGATTCCCATTTGTTGATTAAGGATTAAGAGTTCCTTTATGAGTTAAGGACACAGTTGAACTTCTGAAGCCAAATGAATGATGCTTAGATTGTGAAGAGCTGGCGTTTTACAGCTGCATGGTTCCACAGGTCAGTGGTGACACTCTACATAAGGAAGAGCAGTCCATTTTCATTGTGTGTGGTGCAAGGTTACCATGTTTGTTTGAATAAAAAGAGAAATGTTACTTAAATGAAATTCTAATAAGCTCTCATTTCCACGTTCACTCACCTCTTCAGTTTCCATTATGTCTCACCAGAAGGCTCAACAAAACCAAGGACTTTGATTTCCGTGTTTTCCTGCAAAAACAAAGGCATACAGCTTGAAAGCAATTATATTTAACAGCTCGGCTGCAGAAAATTGGTTCATTCATTACAGAGTCAATGTCAGGTGAAGACATCTGAAAATAACAAAGAGGCACATTAAAGTCTTCTCCTGCTTCCTCCTTCTTCACCCTTACCTCCTTTTTTTTATGTTATTAAATATATTTGTCAGGGGCTGTGTACAAAAACCATTCATCTTGAGCAACAAGATTATCTGCACTCTCTGGGCGAGTAGACAGAAACATGATCAGAACAGCAGTATGCAGTTCCTCTCAGCCTGATTCACTCTTCTGCTCCAAGTTCTTCACAAAACTTGTGCTTGTATATAGAATATGAAGAGAATGTATAAAAAGATGGTAACATAATTCTTTTTGGTAAGATTTGACCTTTTGACAGTGCACACTTTTCATAGTTTACAGTGATAATGTGATAACACAAAAACTTTATTATTGACATTTTTCATTTTCTAAAATCACATGGCCACATCTGGAAGTTAAGTCATGCTGATTATGGAGAAGGTGGAGAAATCGTTAATACCTCTTTTCACTTCTGCTGACTGATTTTACTTTCATATATCCAGTCAGACAAACGTGTATATGCGTGTTACATTGCACAAGTACAAAATTGATGTAATTATATTATCATGAAAACAATTTAAAAACATGTTTTTCAAAACACAGTGGATCCTGCTTGTTGCGCATGTGTACAGGAGACAGATCAGTTTCATTTTCCTTTTAAAACTGATAATAGTTGACATAAATGGTGACATTTATGAACGTTCAACAACATGCATGAATTAAGCTCAGCAAGGCTGAATCACTGTTAAACACTGAATGTAGAGACAAAAGAAGGGTATCTGTGAGTTTGTCTCTGGGTAATCAGGAAAAATGGTTAAATGCCCGCTCCCCTCTCAGCCCTGCATTGTCACAGCCTCTGTGTGAAAGGCTATAGTTGGTAGTTGAACGTTCTTGGCCTCACGATGGCAGCAGAGTGACATGATTGGGTTTTATCCACAGAGCAGAGGGGAGACTTAACAAGGAAATAAATTGTAACCTCATCCTCTGAGCCTTTGAGGAGTCTGGTAAACTTGCATAAAAGCATAAAACACCTCTCATTGCCTCTGTCTCTCTGTCTCTGTCTCTCTCTGTGTCTCTCCCTTCTTTCTCCCTTTCATGCCTCTCCTGTCTTGAGGAGTGGATCAAGCACTGCTGCCTATGAACGAGAGTCTTAAAGAGAGATGTGTTGAAGCGAGGCCAGCTCGACTCTCAATCTGAAGAATGTGTTGGCATATACAAGGGGCGCCACTCAAATGGAACTTTAATTCATTTACACAAAACTAGAACAATCAGAAACAGACCCCTACTGCCGAGAGCTAACAGTTTAGGGTAATATGTTGCTGGAACATTACTCTTTAACCTGAGAATTAACCTCTTATGGGGTTTTTCTTTCAATACATTTTGCACATTGAATGGGAGGATAACATGTCTTCCTGCGAGTGTGTGTGTGTGTGCTTTTGAGCGTGGTTGTGTATGTGTGTCAGATGGTCGAGGTGGGCTGTGAATGAGCCTTTGATGTAGCCTGCCAAGTTTCCCCTGTGGACAGCAGCTGTTATGATAAACACGCTGTCTAGTAGCAACAGATCCTCCCAAGATGGTCCCCCCCCCACACTTACCACCCCTCCTCTCCACTCTGCTCTCCTACTTTCCCTCTCTTTTCTCCCAAGGCTGTGTTTAATGGAAGGGAAATGAAAACAATAGCCCTGCCAGTCTGCAGGCCAGCAACAGCTCTGCCAACCTGACAGTAAGTCAGGGAGACGGAGACTGAGAGAGAAAGACTGCGATGAACCAAACACAGTCCAGACAGTAGGTTTTTTTTTTTTTAAAGGTGTTTCCACAGGGGGGTGAATAGGGGAGATTGATTGTGCATGACCATCTATATTATCTACCCAGCCAACTTAGAGAACACAGAGATGAGGCCTTATGGGGTGTGTAGCGTGCTGGATGTGCAGTTGATGGAAAACCAGCGTTTATCTTTTACGCGAGCCGCCTTTTATGTGAGCCGACTTTTCGTCCAGAACAGAGGTCAAGAGGCTCACTGGAAATGATTACATTTCCTTTAGCTGGTCTATTTTTGCGTCGTTTTTCACTCAAAAAGACTTTTTTTTTTTTAAATCTGGGCTCACTCTGACCTCTGACCACTCTGACAAAGGAGAGAAATATAATATACTGATGATCCAAAAATGATCTTAGAGCTGATGCTGTGATTTCACTCACACCAAATAGGGATGGATTTTTTCATTTTTGGTCTTGGATCCTGTTATTTAGTTTGTAAATGGTAAATGCGTTAAGTATTAAAGTTACTAGGCTGTACTCATTGTATACTTTATTTACAGATTAAATGTGGAAGCTATTTTAAGATCTTTTTCAGATCATTTTACAAGCTTTTACTCTCAGGTCTATGGAAGGTAAACCAGTATTGGCCACTGAAATCTGCTGTTGTAACAGTCTAAATACAATATTGATCTCAGTTGTCAGTCAGCAAATCCAATGGGAAAAACCTCCCTAAATATATAAGAATCTGATTTTTTTTTTGGCACAAAGAGCAGTAAAAAACACTATTACTGCATGAAAACTAAGCACTATGAAAAGATTTCAATTTTCTATTTTCTCCTCCAAAGTTTACAACTGATGACATGTTCAGGTGGTCACAGCACACCCACACCAGGAATATAAAGAAATTAGTCAAGACTGACTTTTGCTAATTCTCAGCCGCCTAGGTTTACTCATCAAAGTGCTGTCAGGTCTTGTAAAAATGATGTCATTCAGCTTTTGGTTTCCATGATCTTTGGCTCTCCACAGTCACGTCCATGTTGTTGAGTGTTGTTGAGTGATGGTGCAGGAAGGGTTTGAGGACACATACACACACACACACACACTCACACACCAAACACACACGCACACACACACACTGTGGTCACGACAGGCCCAAACCACAGGCACCCATGTGGAACGACTGAGTGAACAGACCTTTATGCCTGCACTGAGCTGCTCTATGAGTAAACTACCCTACTCAAACTCTCTCAAACTTTGTGTGTCAATTCTTTCACTTACTCACTCAGTTATATCCACTAGTCCACTGCCAGGTCAGTGACTCTCAAAAGTGATTCTATGCCACTAAACGTGCCTCACTAAGTTTCCCTTGTCCTGTTTGCATGCTGACCCTCTCACCTGGAGAGTTTTGTTTATCTGCTTTGTGACCTCGGAGTGAACTCACCTCAAGTTGGCTTGTTGCCTGGTGAGGGACAGGCAGCCCATTTGGCCCCTCAGTACCTGTCGGACACACTGATTGGGTACTGAGTGTGTGTCGGGGTAAACAGGTACCTGCCCACCTATCTGGGAGCCCTGGTGCAGCAGGCATGTGCAGACGTACACAAAGATCCTTTTACATTTTCCACTTTCCTGGAAGCACAAGCCGCAGGCACCCCCGTGTGTGCTTGTGTTTAAGTATGCATGCATGCATGAGTGTAAGTGTGTGTGCATTTGTGTATGTATAAAAGCACTTGGAAATGTCAGGGTTTTTTTTTTCATTTAGGGGGAAGTGGAAGAGGACTCTCCTCTCAGGGCTCCCAACTGATTTCTTCCAGGACAAACCTCTCCGCTTCAAAAACAATCACTCTGTTTGAGTTTATGGGTGTGTTTAAGAATGTATGAGGTGTGATTTGAGTGGTTAATGTAATAAAGAGTTATCTTTCCCCTGTAAAGCTATGCAATGCAAGCCAAATGTATCTTACTGGGATATGATGTTGCCTGTTTACCTCGTCTCTCTGCTCAGCTCATTGCTTCTTTCCAGTGCCCCACAACACACACTCCAATGCACACGCACACTGAAGCCCCCCTCCCCCCTTAAGGCATCAGTCAGTAAGCCAATCCATCATGAGAAGCTTGTGCTGATGAGAAGAGGAAGAAAAAAGTGCAGTAGATGGAGGGAGAGAGGTTAGAGATGTGGGCTTAGAAAGGGAAAAGAAGGGAAGGGAAGACGATGTAGAGCCCTGATCACAGTGATGGATGAGGGAGAGGATGCTGGTTGATGGCTGCTCTCCCCCCTTTTGAATCCCACATGAATGTGAACTCAACCTGCACATGGGATCAGAAAACCTGCAGAGAGATGTGGAGGGTGAAGGGTGATGCTGGGATTGGCGAGTGTGTATGAACACAGGGAAAAACTGTTTTGCAAGTTTGATTTTTCTTTGTTTTTTTCTTTTCCCCCCCCTATAAATAAGCCCTGTCTTGGTTAGTGCCATGAGAAATCCTGTACAGTTTTATACAGTGAAAAACAGACAAAAGACTGGAGGATTTAAACTGGTCAGAAATCAGTAAAACACAGACAGGGAGAAACCACAGTACTGTCATGATCTGAGTCCAACAATGGAAGATTGGATAAATGCAGATGCTGGACTGCTGGGAAATGCAACAGTGTATGACAGGCCTTACCACAACTACACTATTATGTTACTGGAGGATGAATATCAGAAAATTGAGGAGAGAAAATAACATATGATTCAGTGTATGTGAGCATGTGTGTGTGCTTTATGTACTGTGTGAGGGGTGATTATGGATGCTAATGCTGGTAGCAACAACTGCATCCCTAAACAAACAAACAAACCACATGGTAAACAAACCAAAGAATTTCCGACTTATTGATCGCTATTATTGTCTAATGACTTGTGGAACATCCTGGAAAGGTTACATCTGACTGGAGGGTAATGGAAGTTGGAGAATGAGGGGCAAAGGGTGGAGAGAGGCGAGGGAGGAGATGGAGCCAAAGGAGTTTAAAGGAGTGGAAAAAGAGGGAGAGAGCGAGAGAGGAGGTTTCCCCTGCAGGGCTGTGTGGCTGGCTGTGTGCTCCTGTTCTGCTAGGCGGCCGTGGCTGGCTAAATAAACAATCCTAATTGGCTGTGGAGCCCCACTAGTCTGGGGTTTCACTCGCTTTCATCCTCGGGAAGCTGCCGGGAAGCTGTGGGAGAGCTGAGGTGAGGCATCATGATAAACACACATGTGCTCAATCATTCACACGCATGAGAACCGGCAGACGTACACATGCACGTATGGAGCGAGACTTGATTAAATTTGCAGAGGCAGCCTTTTTGATTCTCACTCTGTCGTCAGGTAAGTGGTGATACATGAGAATATGTGCGTGAGCTGTTGTGAGTGGCCTCCCCTGCCTGCAGTTTAACTCAGAGGAGAGCTAATGCGGCCACCTGCTCGACACATCTGGGGATGAGCAATTTAGTGCACACACACACACACACACACACACACACACACTCACACACTTCCTTGTGCATGCAGAAATAGATGCACACTCAGACACATGCACAATCACATATATGATTCATATCCACAGAAATACACAGTGACACACACACACACTAACACAACAAATTCCTGGATGGATGTGGCGGACACCGCCAGAGCCCAAATGACTAAGTAACACCAACAGTATTACGACACCGACCCTGGAACAAATACAGCACAGCAGACTTCCATCATGGACCATTTAGATTCATGTACTGAGTCTGGGTGAAGACATTGATGATCTCTTCTTTTAACAACACAAGCACAGTCCAGCACATACAGTCCAATACTTTGCAAAATGAGAGACATCTAGTGGTGTAAATGAGGGACGTCTCCACTTTTGATAAGTCATTACATTTAAAACTAAACAACCACATGTACTGTATATATCACAGGAGAGAAGAGAGTGCTGCTGTGAAAAGAAATAGATATGATCAGGGCAGAAAAAATGAGTGAGATGGATATGTGGGATTTGATATGTTGAGACATCTCATGGAAATTTAAAGATGAAAACTGGGATGATGCTCTGACTGGCTGTCATCCCGTCTGAATCAACAAAAGAAAGGGACGACAACTTTTTATTCACATTTCTCTGCTGCCACAGCTAAGCCTTGCTACACTGGCTAATGCATATGGTGCCTGCAAAGAGAAAAGACCCGTATGTACCGAAGACTGCGTTTTCAAGGCAACAGAAATGTGTTGTCTAAGAGAGAGAGAGAAAGAATGAAGAAGAAAGAGAGGCTCTTTTGCTCTTAAGAACGACTCTGGCCCTTGGCCCGGCATGGCTCGGGAAGGAGGATTGTGAAAGCGGTTGTCATGGAGGAGAGCAGGAGAATAGAGAGAAGGAGAGGAGGATGGGAGAGGAACAGATTTGCTCTCTGGAGATGCATACTACTGGTCACTTGATTTATCGTCTTTGGATGTTCTGTTTTGTAGTCTCAAAAAAAAACAAAAACCTTGAGAGAAGTAACATGTAATTCTCAAACAAATAAATGCCACTTTTCTTTTGCAGGTATTGCAAATATGTCCTAAATTACATCCATTTTAAAGCTGCTTGGACATTTCACACAAAACCACAAAATGTCAGTCTCATGGTGGAGCTTGAGGAAAAATATGAGGATCACCAAAGTCATTAGGATTAATCGTCTGGAAACCATTAATGTCTATGCAAAATTTTGTGCCAATCCATCCAGTCTTTGTTGGGATGGTTCTGTCTGGATCAGACACGACCATTTCTAGGGCATTGTCGCTAGAAATACAAAGTAAAACACCAGAACTTTGCACTGATCTCTGGAAATTGTGCACTAAAAAAAGTACTGCAGCATTTACCACATGAACATTTACCACATTGAAGATAAATAAAATTACATCAGCACATCATTCATCACATATATATTTAAAAATTAAACGTCTTTTATTGTTACCACAATTGTGAACAGTTTCACAATAAAGATGTGCTCCCTTCCATTTAGCAAATAATTGTTTCCTCGCTGTCTTCCAAGACAGAAATTCAGAGTTCACAGTGGTTTAATGGTTCTGGCAACAGAGGCGAAGCTGTGAGTCAAAGGGCTGAATGTAAAGATGGCTCTGGCCCAAGCACAGCAGCCCAGCCTGCCTCCATCCTTCCTCCCTTCTGAACTTTTCCTCCTCTTCTGGCTCACACTCAGCGCTCACACTGTTCCTCGCGTGAC
>BRZM01002448.1:74465-163963 GCA_033238685.1 Lates japonicus | reverse complement strand
TTAATGATCGGTAGCGTTTCAGTTCGAACACTCAGCGCCACACCAGCATCTACTCACCATTCGTCACGATTGGTTAACAGTTATAGCGAAGTCTATATCAGTGCCGAAGAGCCACATTTGCACATCGAGCACAGCAATTTGGGGTTCAGCCCGCCCGCGATACCGGCATGTGATAGCCGGGCTCATCACTGATTGCGCACGGCCTCCTGACCGCCCCCACCTCCCCGCCCCCAACTACTACCAACAATATCTCAAGTTGGTTTTGCGTTGCAGCAACAATTGGCTACCAGCCAGTTGCGGAACTGTTACACCAAAATCCCCATTGCCGGCAGTAACAAGAAGTACCAAGTCTTCAGAATGTCGCAGTTGAAGAAGCACGCGACCGCAGCATTCAGGGAATTTGCTTATTTCAGATATCGGTTCCCCTCCTGCTGGAAAGTCTAATCATAACAATTGTTGACTTACGGGACTGATTGTCCTCAACACACATAGAGTCCGATGTCTTCACACGTAGTGATCTACCAAATTTTCACAAACTGGTCAAACATCTGGTCAAGGGTGCTTCGATGCAAAACAGATCAAAATCATCCGCACATGCAGTCAGTCAGTAACGCTTTATTGCAGCATGCGCCACCGAAAGCTTCAGACACGAGCCTCCCGCAAAGCGAGACACACGGGCAAAGACGACTGACTGACTGCCCAGCTCCTTGGACGACCAGTGATTCATTCATCTGCCCATATCGCTCGATGTTCAGCCGTTCATTGAGAACACATGCATAGAAGACAATGTGCAGTCTGTTCAGCCGTCAACATCAATTTTATACCAGGCACCAAATATCTCCGTTCACAGCTTGATGCCTGAGCGCACCAGGTCTGGTTTTCCTGCCTGTAGCAGCAGCCATAGAGCAAGCAAACAAAAGAGAGCCCAGCACAGAGTGAAATCACTGGCCTCTCTTCACGGACCCAACCACCACGGCTCCGGCACAGCGCTGTCAGCTCGTCAGCCCCCATACCTCATCCATCCTTCCGTGAGCGTACCAGCCCCTGTTTGCCTTCGACTACTGAGCTCGTCAGGAGAAGTTTCAGTGTGTGGTGCGTGTGTGCGCGCGTGCCACCATTGCCTGATTCAAGTAGCTTTCACGTTGCCACGTCAGTTCGTTCACCTGTAGTAAAGTCCCGTTCACCGCTTTCCCGAACATTACCGTGCGCTGGGATCACCGGTCCCACGACACAGACAGCGGGCGATACAGCGATCGAAGCTGGGTCCACAGTTTAACGCAACAACATGCCTATCTTGCATTTCACCAGACCGAGCGCCCTCTTCGCGGAACATCATATTGAGTGAAAACAATTGTTTTGATCAGAAACGCCTACGACCAACAACAAAAAATATAAATTGTCTCCGGCCTTTATATCATCGACTCTAACTCACCGTCAATGACTTCGACGATTCAGTCTGTTCAGTTTGTTATCGACGTGTCACCTCTCCGCCCAGCCCGGGTCATTCGGTCATATTTTGTTTTTCTAAACATTTTCCAGCGTCAGTTCACTCGACGCCGGACGAGCGAGGCAGAAAACAGCGATGATTTTTCGTAGCGTGTTTCAGTAGTGTGTGTTCAGGTGTATCGGGTTGGCATATCGTCGGTCAACAAAGTCAGAAGATACCACAACTCCGTAGATAACACACCGCGAAACACAGACGGGCCCCTCAGCCATATCACTGGCTGTTGCCCTCAAACAGGAACACAACACTGGTCATCAGTTTTTGACTCACCAAACTTGCCTCTGCTCTTCTCTCCGCTTTCCTTCCTTCTCTCCTCCAGCCTCATAGCCTCAACACCATGAGCATGAGAACGAATACCGCTAATCGCTCACGTCTGGTCCTTTGCCTGGCTTAGGCCCGCCGTCGTACACGTGCGAACAGCAGCGTACACTTGCACCCAGGCATCAATGTCCAGTCCGGTTAGCATGATCAAATCATTGGCCCTTTCCTCCTCAGCCCGCACCGACAGCCGCACAGACATGTAAGGCATCTTTCTTGCTTGCTTGACTTCGCAGCGCCATTACCTCACCTTTAACGCCCGCCGAGTGACAGCCTGGCTTGTAAACACAGCAGGTTAACGTAATGTTCGAACAGCACATCTCAATATCGTTGCACATCAAAATAATGAACATACAGCAAAGTGAAGTCCAGCACCAGCAATACCTCGCGTGCATAGCCAGAGCGTGGCGCGAACACCGTTTTCTTGTTGATTATGGCCTGGGAGACAGCGCAGATCGAAAGTTCACTACGACCGAGAATGTCCAGGCCCCACCGCCCCATTCTATTCCCCGCAGCGTTCTGTAGCACAGCGAAGATGGTAAACCGCACCAACAGGACAGATCAATCGTTTTTGAATGTAAACAGAAGCCCGTATATGTTCGCAGCATGAAACACAAAAACTACCAGTGGTGGCGTCACAGTCTGACCGCACTGGCGTGCCGCTTTCAGCAGACAGCCTGCCCGCGCCTGGCACCATGCCTGACAGCCTGCCGCAGCACCCAGCCTCACGCAGCAGCAGCGAGAGTCAGAGGGAGGCATGAACCACAGTTGCCGATCCGCCGGCGATCGCACCCCTCCGCACAAGCTCCGGCTCCCCTCAAATTTTTCTCACTATAAACTCATCAGGCTGTTGTTAGGCAGTCCACAAATGTGACTTGACCAGCCGCATCCACCGCAGGACCACAGCTACAGTGTAACATCACCGCTGACGCACTCATCGATACCAGACTAGTCAACTCTTTGTGTCCCGATAACCTCAACAGTGTCAGCAGTTGCTCACCGAGCTAACAGCGTGCAACAGTCGGGTCGCAGTCCAACAACAACTCATCGTCGTCGTCAAAACGGTATTTTGAAATCAGCGACGAATTAACTTTCACGTCCGCCGCACCCCAGATTTGAACCGCACGACCGATTTTACGAGATGAAATCAATGATGACAGTGCGGCACGAGATTTTTCACAGTTCAGGCGCCCCACGATCTTCAGGTTCGCAGCAGTCTTTTCGTGTCTCGATTCTGGGGAAAATTGCGGCATTAGTCTTCAGTGCAACCCGTTATTACGTTCGATAAACGAGCCCAGCGCCCATCGCATACCACTGAATAATGCTGGTCTCGTCACCCATACTATCGCCGATGATCTCATCATAGTTGCTGGGTTCGGCCTGCGCCGAGACCTCGACCTTTGGCGTTAGCCTGCTCACGGCGATGGAGCACTCCCGCGGCCCAGACACGCCGCCGGCTGCGCCGATTATGTGACGGGTCGTGAATGTTCGACCGTCGGCTGGCGGTCATACCCGCCTACGCATACCAGCCCTGCTAACAGTATCTTGAATTTTTGATTATTCATAGAGACAAGCTGGCGTAGACGTTTGGTTAGTCAGGCTTGTTTTTACGCACAACAGAACAGACAGCAGTGCGAGCAACGAGTGCTGGCTCCGTGGTGTTCATTCTTCGTCAGGGCCTGTGTCTCTGTTAAAACATCACGCGGCTTGTGTCATCGCGATTGTTCATGAAACACGGGAGTTCACTGACCACCAGAGTCTCCACTGGCTCCCTCCATCCGCCTTCTTTCATCTCTTCCTTCACCGCACAAACGATGCCAGCAGATCGGTCGCGCATCAGGTGTGAGTGCGGACAAACCCTCTGTTCAAACAGAACAGACGCAGACAATGAGCAGATCTCGAGGTCTACCGTGGCAGCAGAGGTTGCCAAACGTCCAGCCGCCGACCGGTAGGTTTCACTAACCAGGCCGTGCGGAAGTTCCCCATCATCGCCCGGCTGGCCGGGGAGACGCCGTCCAGGTGGTGTCCCCAGCGTACCCGATACGGCGCGAAATCCGGTCAGCCAGGTCAATCTCTTCGATTATCGCAGTTACGTACGCAGGGCCGAACACAGCATCAGCACGAAAGCCCAGCACCAGATGACTACGTTCGTCACAGCCAGCAACATCGTGCCCCAGATCCGCATCACATCAACATCTCCAAACACATAGCGCTCGACAACACCGTCGTCCGACACGGAGACGAAGGCGATAGCACCCGAATAATCGTGGCACGGAAGACGCCGAAGAACTCACCTGGTCGAATTGAGAATCATCCAAGAACAAGATCACGTTACCGAAAGAGCTACCCGGAGCTGGTCGATTGCGGTAACCGAGCTGCCCGCAAGTGAACACCAGATCGTAACGTGCACCGATCTTGAAGACAAGACCAGACCGCTATTAAAAGAATCAAAGATTACTAGTCCCCGCTGATAGCCCATCATTTGGGCCTTTTCGCTGTCAAATAGGTGCCGATCATCTTCATTTTCACCGCTCACCAGCGTCGGTTCTCAACAAGTTAACAATCACGCGCCGCGCTCGTACCAATGAGAGTGCGTTCAAGAGGGTCCGATCAGTCATCAGGTAGTCAATTCACGTGCCGCCCCGGTCACCCTCTCCCGGACGGAAGATCTCGAAATGCTACCGGTGCCTAACAACTCAATGTTTTACAAAGTCGCAACACATAGCCTGCAGCTTCGCACAGTCTTCACCGGCAATCATTTTACCTCCCCGTTACTTTTCCCAAACACCAGCCTTCCGTCGTTCAAACTTCGTCCAGTACTTCACGATGCACCACATTTGCCAGTCCAATCAGCAAGACCGTGAAAACGCAGCCTCATGCCCATGCGGCGCCTGGCCAACGGCCGGGCTCAGGTCCGCGCACATTGATCCTGGCATATCGATCGCACACTCAAACATCAGCATCATCCCTTTGTTCGAATATCAAGAACATGGTGTAGTGAGTTGAGAATTAGTATTTTTCCAGACATGAATAGCAGAAAAGAATGATTGCGATGACAAAGGAGACATTACGCGCCGAAAGTTTCAAACAGATCTGTTCGAGTTTTCGTGAAAGGCCCTCGTGACTGAACATGTGAAGCTTGAGAGGCGTTAATCACCGAGCTGTCTGAATCATTTCCTTACTCTGCCCATCCTCCTTTCTTCCTCATTCTTCGCCTTCCTCCACGTCGACCAGCCCGGCCAGCCATTACGTTTTTCTCCGGTGTCCGGCAGCCCACCGGTGCCGTGATTCTGAACCCCGCCACTTTTCACCGCGCCCGAATGCGTGCGTGACGCGCGTGCACAGTCCGCAGGCTACGCACCCGGAGATTCCTGCGTGTTCATTTGGCGCCAGTGTGCCGGCAGAAGTCCCACCAGCGATAACGGGCTGATGTTCATCGACCACTTCGATCACGGTCGCATTTCACCGCCAGCGAAAGTCACCTTCGAACCGCCGTACGGCTCTCCACAACGCACAGCCAGCGTCAGCAGCCAGCAAGAAACGTTACGGAATGGAACGGATACTAGAGCAACAACAATCACATCGCTTGAGCAATCATTCGTTTCGCCCGAGCCAGTTCAGTCTTTACGATGTTCACACAGAACAGCAGCGATATCTCGACCACGTACAATCGGTTTAGTGATATCAAACACCATCGCTGCCTTTCAGGCCAGCGCCGTCGCATCGCAACCGTCGTTTTCAACCGCACATCACTGTCAACCAGTTTCGACGCACCACAATCAACATATTGGCAGAACACTGAATCAGACGCCATTACCGTCCCGCCCGTTTTCTTCAGCCGTCATTTCGTCAGCACGCGAAACAACAGCCTGCCCGTTTCATCTTAACCGTCGATCACTGGTTCAGCCGACAACGCCGTACGTCAGCGTGGCCATCAGTAAAATTCGTAGAACCAGCCGATTGCGCCGCGAAAAACGCACAGATTACCGTGCCACGACGGCGGAACATTTAGTGCGACGGAAAACATCAGCGACGAGAAAAGAAGAAAAACATCTCTGATTAGCCAGTTCACCAGATTTCCGTCGCCATTACAGACACACCGAGGCAGCCGTAACCATTTCGCACGTCAGCAGCACCACTGGTTGCCATGCTGTACGCGATAAAAGCGGTTACGAACCTTCGATCAACCGAGGGCCCCAACATTTACCGGCTGTTGGCGATCACACTGGTCACCATCACAGCTTCGTTTGCCTCGCACGAGTTATTTGTTACGGCTTTGCCAGTCGTCGATTAATACCGATTTTTATTGCCGAACACAGCACCGTTAGCCGCAGACCGTTTCCTCATCACGTTTCACAGGAGTGTCATTTAAAGAAAACCATTATTCGCCGTGAACAGTTCAACAGAATAAATACCGAACTGCCGCAGGTTGTCAGCAGAGCCACATTTCGTTACTTCATTGCCTGAACCCTTTGTCCCTTTTATCTATTCCAGGTACGGCACAGCACACCAGCACCAACGTCAACACAATGGCGCAGCGCATAAAATATACACGAACTTCCGATAACCGGACGACAGATAACAGCATAACGATTAACAGTTTGTTTTAGAACCGGTGAGCGTATGAAAGGAAAGCCATCCGGCGTGTGGTCAGCCCTTCAATCCTCCTTTTTCGGACTGCCAGTTCATCTTCCCCTCCTCGGCCGACCGATTCTCCGTCCACCTCGGTATCTTCCTCCCTCCATTTCCTTTCCCGGAGGTGTTCGTCCTCCATCGCGGCAGTGAGTGCCGAGAAACGCGGTCGCGAGACCAGGCAGGTGCGTGAGACCACCAGACAGCCCGAGGACACGCGCCGCGCACATCAACAGCATCGTCGTCATGTCAAAGCCCACACCATCTCGTTGCCGTTGCCGTGTGCCAAACAGCAATCATCTCTGACCTTCCGACCGTGCCGTGTCCACGTTCACACAACCTCATCACGTCTGTCAGCAGCGGTCTGTCACCTCTGTCAAACACATCAGCACGCAGATTTCACATCCATGATTATCTGGAGAGCGCAAGTGTGTACCATGACACAAGAGTGTCAGCCTCCCAACCATCAGTTGGTACTTCCTTCAATACTCTGGCTTCGTTTCACGACTATTTAAACATAATAAGTTCAGATCAGGTTACTAGCAAATGTATGCGCCATCAGCACTTTTAGTTAGCCGACGGTTTTATACGACGAATATGTTGTGCCAGCCGAAGATGAACCGCAGGCGACGCAATACGGTCAGCAACATCAGACAGTGCTGTGGCAAACACGACGGTCAGACGCGAGCCAAACGCCGCCAAAACGCTGACCACACCATCGCCATCACCATCAGCCAGCAGCCGATCGCCGACCCAGCGCAATCCGCCAGGTCGCCGCCCACACGATCGCGACGGGCGAACGCCACGAGCAGCACCAGCGAGCGCATCTCGTGCCACCAGCAGACGCAGCTCATTTCACACCACCGCCGCAACACAATGCATCCCTGTCTCGAAATTGTCCCGTTCACAAATCAAAAGTGCCGACAACCGTAAACATCAATCCAAACATCTGCTCAGACAGGTTGCACCAGGTGCACCAGCACCGAATTTCAGCCGAGGCTCAGCCTGAGCATATGATGGGAGAGTTATAGGAGAAGAAAAAGAAGATGGGAGGCTGAGATGACGAGGAAGGAGTGTCAGGAGCAGGCAGCATAGAGATAGAGCAGAGGTCAAGAGAAGACTGAAAGTGATAATGTGAACACAGGAGAACAGAGGACCACAGAAAGATTAAAGAATGAGGGAGTAAGTGATCGCAGATAGAATGAACAGGTTCGTAACAGATCGTGCGGAGCACAGGAGGAACAGAGCTGGGCTTGACGCAAGACGGTGCCAGACAGGGGAGCGAGAATGTGCCGGCCGGGCGTGTCCGTGTGTGTGTGCGTGCGTATCCGTGCGTGTGTGAGCGAGATGGGGAGATTCTGGACACCTGGGCTTCCCAGTTCAGCACGCGGGTCGGAAAGTGAAGACCACGATTTCCCAAACACACACTGTGATCCGGTCACACAGAGTGAGAGAGAGGTAAGAAACTGTGTCTCACACCCGCAGCCCAGAGGAACGCATCACACCAGCTGTCACTTCACCTCTGGCCCATCATCACAGCCCGAAATCAACAGATGAACCTCTGCCAGCTCCTCATTGATTTGACCTCTGTACCGGCACCACTGTAATGAGATCCTGATCCCAGGTGGTCTCCGATTAAATAAAGTTTATTATTTCTCGATTATTTCATCATCATCAGAATGTACGTTCATTCAGCTCACTATTGCGAACATCATCGAGCAAGCCGGAACCGAAGTTCAGCGGTTCGCTGCAACGTTGCCGAATTTGCCCATCAATCAACCGTCCGCCAGTCTCGCAGCTCACCGGCAACACACGACAGATCACGTCTCTTTGCAGTTAACTGCAACGGGGTCTTCATTTCGCCAGCAGTGACCGCGTTTACAGAAGATACGGTGAGTACTTTGTTAACCAAACTTCCACGACTTCAACGTCGAAACACCATGCCCGACGCAGCATTCACGTCCCCGCTGCGTCACCGTCGCCCTCCGCTGGCCTGCCTGTCGACGCCAGTGTCCCAGTCACAGTCACCATCCCATATGCACAGACGAAAGTTGCCAGCACGTCGCGCTGTGCTGCATCCCCATCAACCCATCACAGCTGTCATTTTAAACACAGCCCATCAAATTGCAACAAACCTATTTAAAATCAACCCCGGGTTTGAAGACGATTCAATTAACAGCACATGACAGCAGAGCCAGCTTTATGGTTTTGCCGACCAGCCATCTCCCAAACCCAGCGGCAACCGGCACCGCGCCTGCGCAACACCGTGGTCGAGGACATCAAGACGGACAGACAGAGAGGGAGAGGAGGAGGAGGTTGGGGGTGAAACCAAGAAATGAGACAGCTGTTCGTTTATCAGCTGAACACCGAAGTTCATCGCACGGCCGCAGCGCAGAGCCATGCAGCCAGGCAGCCATCTACTAAACACCGAGTAGCAGTCTCGCAACGTTAAATCTCGTCGAGCTATCCCAAACACTTTTCTTCCTTGTAGTTCTGAACGTCAACATTTGTGCGCGACATGTTTTCCATCATACACGAATACCTGAACGATTTTATAGACAAACCGGTTTATCGAAGGACCCGGCATTGCACTGTCAGTCCCCATCGCATAGCTCAGAGCTGCAATCATCATCTCTCGCCAAATAGTCCACGCCGCCCTCAGTAAACGGCAATACTTCGAACAAAATTGCTCGAACAGATCTCCACGTATTACACCATTGTAGCCAGACGACAGGGCAGTTGTTTTGTTCGCTTCCTCGCATATCCTGCAGAATCAGCCAAAGCCGGCCGTATTTCAATCATTTTACATACTGCAGCCGACCCCACTGTTCCCAAACACGCCCGTCCGCCCAGGCCGATGTAGTGCCGCAGTCGCGCAGAACCGGAACCGCTGCGCTTCCAGTTCCGTGAGGCAGACCGCGCGTGCATTGGGCATGTGCCACGGCGCCAGGCACCCCGGCGGCGGCACCCGCACGAAAACACGTTTTGCCGCCACGAATCAGCCCAGATCTGTGCGCCACGAGAAGACCCCGAGCGCAACACTGTTATGCATGCGCATGATACCGTGGCCTGAACGGCCACGCGGTGCCGCAGCCGCGCGTGCGGCCTCAACGACCGCGTCGCGCACCAGATCAATACGAAGACGTCATCGGTCACGATGACCGGTCATCGGTTGCACGCCACGAAGTCACGTTTCAAGAGCCTGTTAATTCGTCAACAGGCGCACAGAGTTCAGTACATTGCGCAAGTTTCGCCAGATTCGCGGCCGCCTTCAAAGTCAGCCATCAGTGAAACACTTCTTCACTGCCGTGTTTTTCTTTCACCATGGCGTGCAGTTAGCATATGTGTGTTATGAAATATTTCAGTGTGTCAACCATAATAATAATACCCTCTGCAAGCCTTCCTTCTCTCGTATACCCGAGTGTGACGCTGGTGAGCCTCGTCTTCCGACCTTCACCGCCTCGCGAAACACCGGATCACATTCGCGCGATAGCCGTCGTCAGTTATCGTCTCCGCAGTGTCGCCAGCCCGGTCAGACACCGTTGCTCGCGCTGTCTACGCGCGGGTCAGGTCAACGCGAGGTTCAACCATATCGTCTTCAACAGTTTCGTCATCCAGCAGGTTACGAACCGGCCCATTCACGACGATTATTTCGCATTTAGCGAATTTGCCAGCCCGATGCCATACCATGCCAGTTCATTGTCGACAAGCGTTACCGGAGACTGGCGTTTTTACCGATATCACGCAACAGCAAGCCTACATTCCGGCAGATGAGGAAAAGGAACCGGCCATTCATAAGTAGTCCGGCCCAGAGGCCATCTACATGTGAGCATTCGAAGATATCCCGCCCGCGTTTTAACTTCTTCTTCGCGGAAAGCCCTTCGCATCACAGCTCTTTCCTGTTCGTCTGAATAACGCATCCGCCTTCAGCCGACCGCAAGAGAGCCTGCGGAACATGTGGTGGCGTCTGTTCACAAACAGCGGAGTCGCCCACAGCTGTCCCCGCCAGAACATCGGGCATCCATCCCAGCATCATGCCCGCCCGTCATCACGGTAACTGACCAAAACATCCCGACTACTCAGAGGTTTGAGCCATAAGACTGATCACGATCAGAGTCGATGAGCACACGGCACGACGCATTTTTCTTCATTTTTGTTGTTGCAGCTTTGTATTGTTTGTTGTTACCTGAGGACACAACATCCATCGTCACAACTTATTGAGATTCGATAAGTCTACCGAATAACATTGTTATCACATCATCTCACCAATACAGTACCAGACGTTCACAAAACAGCCGAGCGTAAAATTGCCTCGCGCCTGGTCAGCGAGCAACACCGTCAAAGCCTGTACCAGCGATTTCGTTCACAACCACTTCCGTTCGAACGACGAAACCAGCCATGTGAGACGGATGTTGCATTCTGTTTCAATCATCAGTCTGTCGCGTCTGTCGTTCAAACCTCCACCCTCCAGCCAGTCTCCATCTCGCCGGCAATCAGTACTGCAGGTGAGCGTGTGCGTAAGGCAAATGTCGTCCACGTGTGCAGGTGCTTCAGTGAGTGTCAGCAGAGCTGTGCGAAATCAAGCGTCACAGTCGCCCACCGCCGACCCGTGATCGAACCGACCGCGGCCTGTCGATGGCGCGGCAGTGCAAGTGTGTGTGTGTGTGTGTGCAGAGATCAGACGAGCAGAGCCTGCCATGATTGAGCCTGCCTGTCAAGAGACAAACATACCCATAGCCAACCATATTTGCTAAATCGCTTAATTAATTATTATCAGACGGAATTCCGGTTCATCTGCGTTTCATCTGACCCTTTCCAGCTCATCTCTGCAGTCCAGATGCTTGTGCACAGTTTGCCCACAGCGCAGCGAAAGATATATTGCGATTGGTGACAATGACAGAACATGCATTACACCGGCAGACATTCAGTTGCGTCCACGCAGTTCCGGACATTGAAACCGGCATTATCACCGTTAATCCAGTTGAAGAACAGCCATCCAGCGACGCAGACGTCATCGCAGGATAATTCAGCACTGTTCATTTGACAGCTCGACCTTAAATGCGTTGTTCTGTTGATTTGCCAGCGCTAACAGCGCAGTCATGTCCGGAACGCGAACGATATTCAGATCGCCTGAATCAACGGAACCAGCAGTTCACTGATCTGTGACGATCCCACAATTGGCCAGGCGAAGATCACCGCATTCACGTCTGCACCACGAGCAGCCTGAAGCGAACATCCAGAATAAAGACCAGTTTTTGCTTGTGTCACCCACACACCGTCACAGCAGGCCACAAAGCCACGAAACGTTCAATCTTACACCACGAAATCAAAATCCGTCTCACAGCCTGTGGCCTGCCAACAGTCCATCCAGACTTCAAAGCCCCCACAGCGAACAGTCCCCACCACATGCCTCTCAACAGTTTGTCACCTGTTTGTCCTGTGCCAGACTCCACCATCTAACCTCAACACAAACATATCTCACCAGTTCACGCATTTCATATTTAAAACATCCAGGAGACCCGTTCCAACCAGTCATGAATCACGGTCGCCCATCTGTCAGATTAGCGAAAGATGAGACCCGCAGTGCCCATTTCTTCGTTGGCTGCACCAGCCTCACGCACGCCTCGCCGAGACGGGTGCCCGAGATCTCAGCCGCCACAACAGTCCAGTCGCGTCAACGACAAACACGTTGAGTGTCTCGATAACGGAAGCAAACACCACATCTCCAGACAAGAGAGCTTGCTTCAGAGTTGCCGGTCCGACGGGCGACGATTCTCCCGCCTGGCTGCCTGGCCCATGGCCCTGACACTGAGCAAAAACGCAACTCACTTGAAACAGCCAATCCCAGACACCTTCCAGAAACGAGTCTGAACACCTTCCTCTCTCTTCCCCACTTCTTCACCAGCCACGGACAGCGGCACAGCGCTCGCAGTCCATAAAACACGACAGGAAAACGAACACAATCGCACAGCCCCACATTGCACTGGCTGGTACCGTACAACACAACATTCAGCCGTTTATGTCAGAGCGCTGGTCGCGAGACAGGCCGCGCAGCACACAACAGCCGACACCGTGATCCCAGCCTGCCCCAGCGCCGAGGCGTGCCGACAGATGCCCCTGAATACGGGAGGCCCAGACAGAACACGGACTCTTCTGACTTGAGGCCTCGAGGGCGCGGTTGTCTTCATCGTCGAATTACAGAAAGATTATGAAGAGGTGTTCGAGATACCACTGCCATCAACAAACAAACGGCGGAGCTCATGCCGCAATCAACACCTTATACACCCAGCCTGCGCGAACCTCTTTTCTGGCAGCCTGCGGCCCGATCAGCACACAGCGAACGCCCGCCGAGGCCAGACACCGCCGAAAGTCCGACTCCCGTCCGTCGGCGCCAGCACCACGCCCGTCGCAATGACGGAGTTGCCTGAAAAACGCCTGCAGTGCAGCCTCGAGGACCTGCACGACTGCAGGCGTGTCCACCAGCCTGTCAAGCTGAACATGCAACAGCAGAACAAGAACAATCTCCTCCGTCGATGCCGTTTTCAGACTGTGCCCAGAGGCCGACCACCTGCCTCCGTCCTGCTCCAGCTCGAGTCAACCAGGCGTTTGCTGGTCACGCAGCTGTCACCGAGTTACTGTCCTCACCCCCAAACCCAGAACAGTGGTTTTCATCTCCATTCTTGCTGACTGCCGGGTTAACAGCGTTGTTGGTTGACCGGTCGTTTACAAGCGCCATACAACTGACAGACATAGGATCAGTCTTCATCTAACTCTGCAAGACAAACAGCATATCCCAAAATGCCGACGATTACTTTTAGGACATGCCATGTATGTTCAGGCGACTACTCAGCCCTCACATGTATTTCACATCTCTGCTGTGTTGCCTTAAACATTTCAGTCACCATTCGGATCGGCAGTCAGAGTCTTGTGCCTGAAAGCCCAGCCCGACAGTCAAGCCGAGGCCCGCGCCCACCGCGCCGGCAGACGCCGAGGCCCTCCATCGCGACCGACGCTGGTCCAGAATTTGAATTGAACCCTTCATCAGATACAGACCTCGTCATTTAGGAACGTCTGACCGAAAGAAAATCATCTCGACGTTCATCTCACGGGCCCGCGATCAGTCTGCCGACCACCCACCCACCCCAGAACAGTCCAGATCTGCAGCCTTCATGTCTCATCTGATTCGGTTATCGTTACGGGGATGTAGTTCAATCAGACACGTAGTTTTAATCAAACACAGGACAGATTTGAGGTTCCAGAGAATCAGTAAATGAAAAGAGCACGAACCCCCGATTTTGCTCTGGAGGCAAACAGTGATCTGCGGTGAACGCTTTGGTCCGGCAGGTTACCGAATGGGAGGTTTCAGGCTTCTCCAGTATCATCACCTGACTATAAACCAATTGGTTGCAGATTGATGACCGTGCGAAATTGTTCTCCTCATCACCGGCTTCATTATTTTGCGCCGCGCCGCAGCACAAACCGTCAGATCACCATTGCCGGCGAACCTCCGCTTGGAATCACACCACCACCCACGCAGGACCGAACGATCAACGGTTTCAACGACCAAAACCGTACCAGGTGCCTGTCAGCCAACGTCCGGTGTTACAGCAGCAGGCACAGCCTTCACATGATTTCGATCTCGAAAGAACGAAGAAGTCGGCCTTCCCACAAAGCCCAACACAGTCAGCATGCGTCTGAACGCATGACGTGGAACCTGAGTCTGCGCACACAGTCGAGCCTGGGATCCTCGGTGCTTAGCCAAAAGACACGTTTCACGGTATCTTCGAATGAATATTTGCACAGCCAACGAGCACATGAGCCCATAACCAAGACGAAAGGCAACAGCGCTATGATGAACAGACAACATTACCCGCCAGCGTTAAAACACGCCCGAGCGGTCTACAGCCACCGGGTCATGCACAACAAACATCATACTCGACCGCTCATTTCAAACGCCGCAGATCTCGACCTTCCGAACCTCCATCGCCCAGAGTGAGCGCAACCAGCCCCAGAGTGGACGACCACAACAGTCCCAGTTCACAGGCACGAACAGCGTTACGACCAGCACCGTAGACCCCCGTTGGAATATAACCGTGGTTCGAGCCGATCGATGTCCGTTCGATTGCGGCTGCAACATACAAAATACTGTCCAATCGAGGTCAGCGCTATTTTCGTTTGCGCACTGCACGCAGGCCCAGCGTCCACACAGTTCACCGATCAGAAAAGATTCAATAAAACATTATCAGCAGAGGTATGACTTAATCAGTTATAGTTCAACACACGATATAATGTTCATGCTTCAATCAGAGCACAGAGTAACAGAGATTGTCAACACTGAACAGACAAACAGCATACTACTATTCACCTCGTCATCAGAATTTGCGCCATCTGATGATGTGATGTTGCTTGACCTCTGCTCACCCAGACCAGTGGCGGGCCCAGGAACAGCGGGGAACCCCTCAGAGATTTTGCCAGTTCAATCACAGTCACGCCTGACAACACACGCCATAGCACGCCGAGCGACGTTACGCAACACCGGCTGCAGAACACGGTCAAATATGTCATCGCCACATTCGAACAGGGTAAAAGCGAGTATCGGTCAGACCAGGGGGCAAGAAATTTACGGTTCAGCCACTTCGGTCAACAAAGAACGAGCGGTGTCGCTGATCACATTGACGGTGGAGTTATCACGTTCGTCTGTGCAGCCGCTCATCGATAGCGGCTTTGCCCGCCAGCATCATACGGATTAACTTCATCGATCATTCATCAACAAGTGATGCGATCAGTGAAAACGACGGTTTCAGTAGGGGCCCCGTTTAAAAATCCAAAACTGTACCCCTAAACAGCATCTGCCTTTATTGCACACAGTTTCGCTTGTTTTCATCTTCCATTATCTGTCCACTCACCATCTCACCAGTATTTTCCCGCCCCACCTGGTTACAACCAATATGCATCTGCCGCGCATATCATCCTCCATACACCGTAACGCGGTCTCGCACACCGTCGTTCGCCCCACAGCGCAGTTACAGTCAATTATTCTTCAGCACTCACCGCAACCTGACCAACCCGAAAGGAACAGTCCGAAATACTCAGATACAGCGGTCAAGATCAACCGCATGGATTATAATCTCAGCTGAAGATACCGGTGAGTCAGACCGCCGTCAACGTAACAACAACAACAGTCCGTCTCAGCTCGACATGGTCGTCAAAAACTGCAAAATGCAAACCACTTCTGTACCGAAGACCAGCCTGCGGGTTTGATCACTGTCCTCATTAAAGCACACTTTAAACAAACGCCACTGTCATTTCACCGACACCGCACACAACAAGACTAGTCATTCCCGAGACTTCAAGGCCCGTAAACCATGCGCACGTCACGCAGCATCCGCCTGCGATCAGCGATTCCACAGGTTGCTCGTCGAGAACGAAACCCTGTACCGCATGCGCGGTGAGCAAACCAGATCAACCATCTCATCAGCATCGAGCAGCACTTCAGCGCCTCAGCTGCTACGCCACAGATACACCGAGCGAACGCCGTTACCCCATCAGCCAGCTTTCTTTCATCTCCACAGACAACGACTGCTTCAACCGAAGAGCACCCGCCGAACCATCTGCGTCCGGTCAAATCTCGGCAACAGAATAGATGACATTACACCGGTTCAGACACTTCAATAGTGACGTGATTTGCTGAATCCAGCAAAAACGAGGCGACGAAAACCAGCCAGTCCGCGCACCGTGCCGAATCATATGCTCATATAGTCCGGACATGTCAGCAAAAATCGACGGTCCCCTGATACCTGACAGACGTGGCCTTCATCACACGCCGACATCAAAGTCGTTTCAAAATAGCATGCCAGATCCGACTGACACCTCAAACTGTCTGGCACGCCTCCCATCATCGAGTCTGATTCTCTGCATTACGTTCGTGATCTGAACAATGTCCTTCGATCAATAATTACGGGGATAGAGTGTTACGACAACACGCAGTCTGGCCAGCAGTGAATGACAGTCTCAGCCACAGATGATCGAACAGAGTGAAGCTTCCTCAGCATTTGGTCGCGTTAACTCGTCGTTGAGCCCGAACAAACCCGAGTGTCGTCATCAATAAAGCGTCAGCGGTTTCAGCAGAGATATCACTGTTCATGAACAGAAGACAAGATCTGCGTAAATGAATATACGATCGATATAAAGACCATATCGCCGCCGCCAACATGCGCATGTGATGTTGTTAAAACGCCCGCATTACCAGAACACAGAAAGAACACGTCCTCAGTTGCCGCTTCAGTGCCTCCACCCCTTTGAAATACACCATGATTTACTTTTGAAATTGCCATTAACGCGTTCATACCGTCAGGAGATTTGCCGTCTGATTGCGCGGCGGTGACAACCGCTGCTACTGGGTGTTCAGCAAGCAGCACCAAACGTTCTCACCCACAGCAAACGGTCGTCAAACAGAGCGGTCGTTCGCGTAGCGTAGTAACCAAACACTTTTCTTCAAACGTAAACAGGCCAGAATGATACTTCGACATTCACTCAATCTTTGAAGTGGGATTCATCAACAAAAGAACAACCGTTTTGTTTATTAGAACAACATTGCTGGCTGCCATCGATTATATCCACCGAGTCATTTGCCTTCAGCCCGGTCCTTCAAACGTTTGGCCGGAGGCCCGGAATGAAGCGGGTTTCAGTGTCGCATTCAGACACAGCAGCCGTCGGCATCACCAGCCATGCGCCAGCAACATCACATCGCCAGCACGATATTTATTTCACGCATGATTTATTACCTGTGAGGTGTTTTGTTATCTCGTCAACCGTGACTTATGCAGATCGACGAACCCGAGCAACATATTCAAACGATGAAAGCTCGAATCGTGCGTTTAAACAGGCCATCGCTTCACAGCACGTCCACGACAGCCGCGCAATCAAAACAGTCCAGGCCTCGCACGCGCACAGCTGCACATGCGCCTGTTCATCTCATGCACAACAGCCAACCCCATTTATTGCAGGCTCTGTTGAGAAATACGCATCTCTTGCGCTTTTGTCCATTCTGTCTTTGCGGTCACACACGGAACCACACACACAATATTGTCATCACAGAGCTCGTTCATTGCCGACAGGAAAGTTCGATCGATTTCGCAGCTCAGCGATGAGCTGTCGCTGGTCGCAGAACAGGCCCGGACCGTCAACAGTGGGTTAACGCAAACACCTCAGACGATGGTGATGATGATGACGATTATGATGATAGCGCTAACGATTTAAGATGGTGATGACGGTGATGACCGTGGCAGCCGGTGACGGACGATGAATTATTCGGCTTTAGACAACACTTCGGTCGTTTTTAAGAGCTAAGAACTTTACAGTCCATCGCTATTTGCTCATTTGGCATATTCTTCATAAGACCCGCCCAGAGCGCTTATTAACACGCTCGCGATCAAGGTCCGGGGCAGAAGAAACTCACGTTCATATAACTTCTGTTTCTCATTTTAATGTTATACGCCAGTGTGAGTTGTGGTCGCAGGTTCGCCGCCTGGCCTGGCCTTCCCGCCGTCCGAGACAGTATCAAACAGAAGAGCGAGTCCCAGGTTCAACCGTTGTCCGATACAGGTAAAACAGCAGCTTCTGAGTCAGACCGAATGGCGACCTGAACCATTACGTTATGAGTTAATGCCCGGCACCACCGCCAGTACGAGCAGAGTTCACAGCGCGTGTTGCCGCCCGGAGCGTGGTTGCAGCCTGCACCACTTCGTCAGCCGCACTTGATTGGCGAAGATGGGGTGCAGCAGGTTCAATACAAAATCGCCAACCAGCAGCCACCAACGCCCGCCTTCGGAAAGCATCACGTTCAGACAGATGAGGCGAAAGACGTTGCTCAAATGAGCCTGTAGTTTAATCAGTAGAATAATGCACCTCACTCCAACAGAGACTGCTGAACGCTTCATTCCCATGCTGCCCCTGAGTGCACAGCCACCACCACCAGAGCCACATTGCCGCCGGTTTCCGTTCGGTAGCCGCCGTGTTTGATCGTCGCATGGCCCCGCGCCCGCTCCAGCTGGCCGCATCAGTTTAAACGACTACTGCCGCGAAAGTGGTGCGATATTAACGCCCTGCGGGCAACAGAGGCATGATCGTCGGTCAACTCAGAGAAGAAGCCGCGTCAATTGTCAAACACAGCGGTCATCATTTTCATGGAACATATTGCCATTTATACTTAGCAGACATTGACACAGTCCACGCACTGGCCTGGAGCCTTCAGCACGAGGGATTTAGGCCAGATGACACCAGGCCGACCGTCAGGAACGTTACGCATTGTGTCAGTACAGTTACCGCAGCTGGTGAGCGCTGTGGCCCGCCAGAGTGGTTGCCAGCCCGCGGTCGCGGCGCACGTTAGCCAACACGAATATCTTCAGCATCAGACCCCTGGCGATGGAGTGTTTGTAACCGCACCCAGTTGCTGTTATCATTTGGCGAGCTGACATGTCTGGGTTCATTTCATTTACCATCTTCACAGTCTTCACGAGCCTCGAATCAGCAACACTAGCCTGTCGATCTGTTTTCTCCTTCTCTCTCCGTCAGCGCCAAGATTCTCTCCACGAAAGCTCCCATCTCCTCCTCCCTCTTCATCTCATTCTCTTTCTCTGTCTTCGATCTCTGATCTTCCTTTCTCCTTCTGAGTGGAACCGACTCAGTTAGCTTGATAATCTGAGGCCTGGAGGTCGCTGCTCACGCCCGCGTACAGCGTCTGGCGAGCGATCAACAGCGAAACAACCTGCGCCACCTGCGCTTGCGCCAAAAAGAGCGAAAGCAGGACACACGGCGTGACGACCACGAAGCGATTTTCCACCATCGAAAGTCACTGGTCAACGATCAGCAGCGGTCTCAATCAAAACGGTCAATCATTGCATTGCAGCCCGACGCCGAGTCGAGTCAAACAGGCCTCGTCATTTACGAACAAAGAGCCAACAGTACACGGCACTCAGCAGCATGCTCGTTCGCAGCCGATCGCCTCGAACATGCCTGATTTCCAGACGAACCCCAAACACCGTCACTCCGACCCGAGCTCACTGGCCGGGAGCCAGTGAGCCACCGTTGCCTCCGTGTCCGTGTCCGTGATTACGACGCTTGCTCCACCACTGCGCTCGTCAGCCACCAAGAAAGAAAGTCTGTAATCAGTACCTCGTCAGTTAATCAAACAGTGATTAAGACACGGTTATCAACACGAGTTTGTGCCAGCGTCAACCAGCATCTCTTCCACACGGGTGAACACACCGTTTGCCGATGTCAGCCACATCAGCCAGCGACATGCCACGCAGCGTTCGTCACGGGTCAAACAGCCTGTTCGATCACCCCGTTTCGGCTGGCGTTTCATCGCCTGAACAACAAGAGAACATCAGCGCAGCAGTTTCATCATTCATCAACGAAGATAAACATGCAACGAAGAAGAGACCAGACATCTGAGAAAATCCAGAATTGCACACCGCGCTCGCCAGCGTCATTCCCGGATCATTGCATAAACAGTTCGACACGTCCGCCCCAGTGTGTCTTCGTCTCAGCCAGGCAAGACGCATTCTGGCTTGCAGCCCACACCGCAGCACTACCGCCAGCACAGAGAAACAACAACCGCGCAGCAGGCAGCATTTCGGCCGGGCGAGGCGTCTCTGTGCTCGATGGGACCAGCATGGGCGTCCGCCGTGAGCACTGTTGCAAACCATGTGCATTAGAGTATTCGTCAATGAGCATCAGTATCACCGCCGTCTGCAACTTTCATCTTTCCGTTATCATCTCACCCGTTACCATAGCAGCTGTCCGTTGCCTGGTTTAGTTATCCACATTTCGTCGCCCGTGTGTGATCACATTGCGTCTAAAATGCAGTCATAGTTGTTCAATTTTTCTTTGCCGACACGCCTGCGGTTTGTCTTCAGAAATGCATTGTTGCATTGCAGTGCTAAACGAACGTTAAAACCAAAACACTGTAAACGACTTGCCGCGGTTAAAACAACATGTACAGCAGATGATAAATGGTATCGAGAGCAGAAGAGAAACCGGATCAACAACACAGATTCAGTCAGCAACCGTTAGTAACCGCTCAAAACGATCACATCAGCGGCCGACCGTCGCGCAATTCTGCCGAGCCAAGACCCACTTCACTGCCCAGCCTTAAACAGCCTGATCTTCCGCCATTGAGCTGCCGAAGCCCTACACGTTTCAAACCGGGGCGTTTATTTTAACATGGAGTTAACAAGCCGCTTGAGTATGAGACAGGTTTCGGGGCCCAAAATGAGGTACATGCATATTTTATGAACTTTGTAGCCAGGTCGTCGAACCGTTGCATACCATTGTTCGATATCGTCTCTTTAAACACCTTTTTCACCTCATCCTGACTTCACCTTCAGGCGTCATCACAGGTTCAGCCGTCACCAGACGGGTCGCCGCGGCATTGCCGACCAGGGTCGCAGGCCGTTGCCAGCCCACCTCATCTGCCCCTCCGATCGTCGAGCGTTACGCAGCACCGAGGGCAGATAATAAACACAAGATGTGTTGCAACGTTTCTCATCGATCACTAACCCTCATCGGCCCGTTTCAAAAATCGTTCAGGAAGCGTTACCAACAGCCCCTTCAACACCAAACCCCTTCACGGCTCATCAGTTCACCGATCACCGCGATTTCAGCACAAAGTCGTTCGTCAACCGTCGGCGAACACAAGAGCCCCGATGACGAGCGTCTTGCGTCTCGTCCGCAACACAGTTGCGGTATCGCGTTCATCCAGTCGATTTGCGCAGATTGTCAACGGCCTGCTCATTATTTTCGCTGGAGGACTCCAGATGCCCCGGGTTTGAAAGCCGAGGGGTCTGTTCATTCGGACGAAACAACACAGAACGGAAAGGTGAACACGCACCTCCCGAGACCCGCCCACCGCGGCACAGAAAGAGTTTCATATCAGGCTCGCAGCGGAGAGCCCAGTCATTGCGACGAGAGCGTGCGTTGCGTGTCCGTGCGTATCCACCTTCCTTTGCTCACTTTGAAAACATCAACATCAAGATCAAACGTTTGACCACCGAAAGTCTGGTCAGCAGAAAACAGCGAACGACATCGCCACTTCCGGTTCGCAATAGACGAACGTTGTTCAGCACATCACCATATCATTAATCCCCAGCAACCATCAGCCCGGTTAAATAAAGCCCGATCCGACATTTACCAGTCGTTCATCGTCCGCAAACGAGCCGTACATCGCGAACGGTCGCGCGCAGCAAGATCACCGCCTTCATGCATCATCATACCCATCATCCGCACCAGTTTATTTGAATCGCGCTGGTCCGACTAGTGTCCTGAGAACAGAGCACTGTTTAATGGCGCCGCAGTCCAGCATTGCCAGTTCCCACAGCAGCCAGTTAAAACGGACAGCCATCACTTAGATTATTATCTAAGATCATTAGCAACATAGACGGAATATTTACGTTAAACATAGACACGCTTGAAAGCTGACGGGATTAACACATGTTGTTTGTTACGGATTTGCCGACAGTGTAGTACAGGGCCTGATTAGTAGCAAAGCCGTATATTATAGCCAATGTTATTTCATCCCTGATAAGAAATCCTGCTGGAATGAGAAAGTGTCGGCTGCTGCTAATTCAAATTTTTCTTACTACTTACTGTCAACAAATCCCATGAAAGACAAAACCAACTATGTGTTAATCCATCTCTCAGTACTGTCCAACTTTTCCAAGCATGTCTATGGCAACGAAAATGATTAAAAAAGGTGTCACCATGATACTTTTTTGAAATGATCTAGATTAATAATCAATCTAAAATTGTTACTGATCGCTTTTAGCAACTTAATCCTTTATAGGAATAACTTGTGTGTTGTTGGGACTACTTCAGCCATTGACTTGGTGTTTCAGCAAGTATTACATCAGACTGTAAGTGGACCAACATCGATTCAAATAAACTAAAGTGCAGATGGTCATTGTACGAAGTACATAATGAAGAAACGAGAAGTCACCACTGGTACCCATGTGATTCACTGACGCCTTTAATCGCTTTTGGACAGTGCAGAGCCTCTGTGGCCTGAGGATGAGTCATGTCAAGACTGTGCTTTGGCCATATATAATAATAGTTGCCTTTAAAAGGGATGTGTTGATATAAGACGAAAAAATATCACTAGACCCAATATTTAATCTATTACAGGTAAATGCTGTGTCATGTTCCTTTACTACTTTATTAGACTTCATTAATTAAATGAGCTTGCTTTTAAAATCTGTGGGATGTTGATGTCACTCTTGAAGTATAAGGTAAAAGGAAAGAAAAGGAAAGACACCTGGTGGATACACACACACAGACACACAACACACAATTTCTGTATCCTCTAATATTTCTGCGCTCATTTCCTCCCGCCACGAACACAACACAACCAGTCTCACTGTAAACCCCTTTCTGTCTCACCAGCACCGCCCGCGCCTGGGAGATAAGTGTGTTCTCGCCCCTCGGCTGCCATGGTAACCCTGACTGCAGCGTCCAGGTGAACTGAACCCTCAACAGCTGCTGGGCTCCAGGGCATGGGACATCCTCCAGGAAATGTATAAGGTGCCGTTGACTTGCTGAAAATCCGCCATCAGCCGTTCTGACGCAGCACCACCTTTCTTCCTGCCAGGAGGGCGCCTCATACAGACAGAAGACACAAAACCTTTACTCATCATAGAACTCTAATACCCCAGCAGTGGTTTGATATGACAACTTTTATGCTAAAATGTCTCAAAAAATTAATCAGGAGTATATTAAAACTAATAAACTATGTCTACAGAAAAGGTTGTTTGGGGTCTTATAAAGAAAACAACACAAGGAACAAATACTCTGGAGCAGTTTTTAAAACAGTTATATGGGTTAAGGATTAATGAAGGTCAATGAAACACTGTTTTGCATTTGTGTTTAGTTAATATCTTCACCAGTGCTGTATGGCAAAGCTTTTGCTTCCCTGACCTTTGATGGAGGAGCAAGTTGGGGTCAGAATCCTGTAACAGTTTCGACCTGGTCATTTCTTCAATGCCATGGCGACCGGGTACTTAAGGTAAAACAACAGACCTGTAGATGGTGATAAGTTCTGAGAGAGAAAATTAAGTCAGTTAAGGAAAAAGAGTGTTTAAAGAGACATTATAGTAAACCGTATAGCTGGTTGTTAAAACTGACCTATTACAAGTTCCATAAATATACATTACTCTATTTTTGTTTGGAAACCTGTCTCATATAAGCAGCTTGTTAGCTCCATGTTAAAATAACACCCCAGTTTAGCAGTGCTTACAGCTTAGGAGGCTGGCAGTCAAATGGCGAGAGATGGCGTGAATTGTTTAAAAAGGAACTTCAATGAAGAGAAATCGCGGTTCTGTGACTCTCAGCAATTGCTCACAGCGCTTTGATATTCACTCAGCCCGCTGGTCTGTGATCATTTTAGACGAGAGGTTACCACTTGGACAACACTAGCTAAAGATCTAATGTTGGTGAGTCCGGTTTTTTTCTCTTCACACTCTCAGTACCAGTTTATCTCATCTCTCTACTGAGCATATTTGCATTTTTATAACTCTGCACTAAATTCAAATCATCGTGAGGTCTGTGATTTTTAGTATTTTTTGGTTTGCTTTTGTTCTGTTTAGATCATTACCTCCTGTCTAAAACAATACATTTCTCTAGGAAGACAAACCACAAACATCTCAGCAAAAGAAAAGAATTAAAAAAAACCTTTACGATACATTACTTTAAGACACAAAATGTAATCCACACATACACACACACACAGGCATTGAAATGTAGGATACTTCAGCCAAGGCTTTGACAGGGTTATGGTACTGTAAATGTGATGTTAGACAGAGATGATGGCAGAGAGACAAAGTTACACACAGACAGCAGATGAGAGCATTCCAGACTGATCTGAGTTATGGTGATGAAATCTGATCTCTAATACACACATACGCACAAAGAGACACAACAACAATGCTCACATAGAAACGAGACACCCATGCACAATTTCATCAAACACAGAGACACATAAAACCCAGCCAGGGTAGTTATACCTGCACAGTTGTTGTTTTCTATGTGCTTGTAACATTAGTGCTGCAGGTATGTGGAAGCCACCGCAAAATGTATGGACCAGGGTGTCTCTGTCTGCCTACAAAGCAAAAAGAGACAGACACACACTACGTAAGTGGACATGTGTTTGTTTTTATCTGTGTGATCAGGAATGACACTGTCTGAAACCTGAGAGAAATATGTCACAATTCTAGTTTTCTCTCCAGGTCTCTGTTTTGCAATTTCTCCTTCTTTCATTTGCATGTTTTATCTTGTTAGTAGATGATAAAGAGTTTTCTGCTGCTGGTGAACCTCTTATTGATTTCAAACCTGATGTCAAAACACCAACCAGAGCTGGGGTGAGAGAATCAGACAAACTGATTTTTTTGGCCATGTGCGGGGCAATGGTGAACATACCATTAACATATCACCTTTTAAGCTGATATGGCGAACTTATCAGCAAACAGATGTGTATTCATACATCCAGTAATGGAAGAAATCTGGTTATTTAGCTGCTAAATGATCCACTATGTTAGTCTTAAATTGTGTCTGTCTACTGTTTGGTGCTGAGCAGGAGGTGCACAGTGGATTTTTAGACTTTTCTTTTCTGCAAACAGCTGTGTGCTGTGGCTGAAAATGACACAATGAGGGCGGTGAGAGTGAAGCAAAACATCATATCTACAGACTGGACAGGTAAACAATGAGCTGAAACTCCCTACAAAGCTCCATAAAGCCAAGTGGAGCTCCAGATTCAGGTAATAATTCTTTGGAGGTTCATCCCAAATCAAAACATGTTCAGAGCTGACATCTTCTGACAAGCATGCTACTGAAATTCTCATCTTATATTGGCTCTTTTGTTATCATGTAAAGTGACAACACTGCAACATTTCAGTAATCATTGTGTGGCCTTCAATAAATCAGAACTGCAATGCAAGTAGTTTATTGTTTTGATTCTTAAAGGACCACTCTGTCATTGTGTGACTTTCAGTGGTGGAAGAAGTATTCAGGTCCTTTACTTCAGTAATTCATCACACTAAATGTTGTATCCACCACTTTCCTTCTTTTCTTTAAAAGCTTTTCAGGTGCTACTTGATATTGTAGAGTTGTTTCATGTTTCCAAATCAACTCACCATGATGAGGCCACTTCCAGTACACCTTGACCTGCAGCTGGCTGTTGTGATAATGAGGAGCAGCGACCTCCAGACGCAGGTTGTCAGAAGTAACAGGGTTCGAGGGGTACTCAGGATGAGGAAGAGAGGAGGAAAGGGGGAGGTCAGAGGATGAAGGGGAGGAAGATGACAGGGAAGGAGATGAGGAAGATGAAGAGGAGGAGGAGGAAGAGGAAGATGGGAGCTCATTGGAGAAGTCTTCGCCTTTGGTGGAGGAGAGGAGAGGAGAAAAATAATAGATGTTAAAATTTCTAAATGTTGCTGATTTGAAGGCTTTTCATTAGAAAGACAATAGAGAGATCAGTATAAATGAAAATAATTTGAATGTCAAGCTCATAAATAACAAATAAATAACAAGCTTAATAAAATTTGCAGTTTACAAACCTCCATATAAATGTAAAAGTTCTGATGCAAGAGAGATGTTCATTATTTATGTATGCATGCGTGTATGTGTGTTTCTTAACCACTCTATAACGTTTTGTACTCCCTCAAGCAGCATTTATGCAGTAGCTGTTTTGTTCATATGACTGACTGGATGTCATGGCAACTAGCATTCCTGTTAATTCAGAAACACTAATTGTCTTTATCTGGCCTAAATGACCCTCATTAGCACTGAGAGAAACCAGGCCAATGCGTGGACTGTGTCAAATATTAATACTGCTAAATTATAAATGGCAATATGTTCCATATAAAATTGTTGGTATGTGGTTTGATAATTGAGCTGCAGCTGGCTATAATCCTCTGCTGGGTTGACCCGACAGGTCACCTATAAATACCTCTGTTGCCTGGACGACCATTAACATCACCACTTTCCACTGTAATGTGTGTGCATGGGTGTTTAAACAGTGCAGCTGTAGGTAGACAGAATATGCTGACAGTCAGCAAACACAGCAGCTCTGAACAGGAAAATTATTAACTCAATAATGTATGGCTCTGTTGAGAAATGGTGGCTGTACATAAAGAATTTACTAATGGCATGACAAGTTAATGAAACGTTCAAAAACGTGTACTTGAGTCTCTATTTGGAGTAGGGTTGCCCCAGAGTTATTCCTACTGGACAAAACTGTATGAAACCTACAGGACATTTGGTGCTTCTTTCTGGGTAACGTAACACCAGCCTCTCATCTATCTTAAGACATGATGCTCTTCCAAAGTGGAGAGCGAGATGATTCTCAGGCAATGGTGAAAACACTGGATTGGCGGTTTGTAATATTAGACCACAAACTTTACACCCCAAATAATTACTCCTTAAAATCAAGTGCAGCTGTTGAGGGAGAGTGGTGCAAACTGCAGCCACACACTCTCAGACTCTTACAGTAACTTGCACTGTAAATGAAACTCTGTCTCCACAACCACTGTAAAGAACATTAATAGTTACTTGACATTAACTCATAACATATTAGGTTTCAGGTCATACCATTCAGTCTGATAAGGAAACACTTTGTTTTTTTTACCTGTATGAGTTAATGTAATGAAAACAGTTTGAACTCTGGGACTCTTCAGCCTCTTCTGACCCCAGAAGGCTACTGTCTGGACAGACAAGAAGTAGGTGGTAGCAGGCAGCAGACCCTGCAGCCACAACTCACACTGCGCCTATAACACATTAAAAAAATGAAAACAAGGATTATATAGACATGAGTTTTCTTTACCTTTTGGACCTGTAGTCCTTGGCGTGTTAATGCGCTTTTGCTCTGATAAAGGTCTTATAGAAATTATACCAAATGAAAACCAAATAACGCTGATGGACTTGTGTATAAAAGTTCTTAAGCTCTTAAAGTGACCAAGTGTTTATCTAAAGCAGATAATTCACATCATCAGGATCACCAGTATAGCCACCACAGTCATCACCATCATCACCATCTTCATCATTCGCACTATCATCATAATCGTCATCATCATCATCACCATCATCCTAAGTGTTGTGCGTGCCCCACTTTGTGACTGACAGTCCAGACCTGTTCTGCATTAGCCTGTGGTTTGACTGACAGCTCATTAACAGGCTCTTAGTCAGTCAGGCCTGTCTGTCTGTGTGGACTTGAGCTAGTCACAACAAAGAGATGCTTGGATGATAACAAGTCTGTGTGTGTGTGTGTGTGTGTGTGTGGTTCAGTATGTGTGTACACTTAAAGACAGAATGAGACAAAAGCAAGTTAAAAGCAGTTTCTCTGTGACCTGCAGATAAAATGGGGTTGAAGTATTTCCATTACCGCGAAGATAGACAAAACATATGTCCTGTACAGCTGTACGCACGGTGTGTGTGCAAGGGAGAAGCCTGGATTTCTATTTTGGTGCATAATGTCAGTGGACATTATATGTAAGAAGCTGATGTATATTTAAAAGCACTGATTCAGCAGAGCTTTTTCCATGTTTGAATACTTCCTCCAATTTCCCATGTTACTTCAGGTTTAATGCTAAATCCCTCCAGTCCTGCATAAGTTCCTGATTGACAGGATATATGTTTTATACACCTCTAGGTAATATATCATCATATGCTAATGGGGAGTAATAAAATATCAATGCTTTGCGTGATATGAATGGTATTTTATAGCACATAACAGTGTTTTTCTGGTCCCTACCTACCTACCTGTTGTGATGCTGTTGTCTCTGTGTGTGTCTAGATGCAGCTGCAAGTAGGAAACACTAGTTAGGGGGCCTCATTTAAATTCCAGGCCTCCCAGCCAAGCAGAACAGAGGACCAGACTAGAGATAAATGGCTCCACCAGGCTCAGTCTGGGATCGCCATCACTACTTAGGATGGCTTGGCCCACATGAGTGTGTTTGCAATAAAACCTAAAAACTCTGGTGTTGGTTGTTTTTCTTTTCTTTTGACATTAATTCCCACTTCAAAGTTAAGTGGATGTCAAGAGTACTTTCATCATTCATTATTTGGCCTGTTTACTATTTACTACATTTGAAGAAAAGAAGTGTTTGGTTACTCACTACACAGGCAGCCGTAACTGTTGTGTCAAAGCTGTAATGTCTGTTTGTGTTGTTTACTGTGATTATGGGTGTTTTGGTGCTGCTGACTGGACTTACTTAGCTGTGCTGTGAACATCACCGCCATACCTATAATCAGGACAGCAAAATCCTCCCTCTTGACTGTTACTGGTGCATTAAATGTAATTTCAAAAGTAAATCAAAAAATGTGTTGTATTTCTAAAGAATTTAGAGGCTACTTTTTGAGCTTAGCAACAAGGAGACAGTGATGATTCACTCTATTATTCTGTGAAATACCCTCAGATCTTGTCATTTTCTGCTTCTTATCACATGCACATGTTGTGCTAGCAGCTACAGTACTGAGCAAATAGCACTATATCAGTCATATAACTCTTCCTTTACACAGATCTTATGCTTCACAACCATGACAAGTGATATACTCCTCTACTAAAGCCCTTGTGCTGTGGTGACGAGCACACTGTCAGGACATTCCCAGATGCTTTGACTTGAGTTAAACACATTATCCAAATGCAGGAAAAGCCACTTCTCTCTGTTGTCAGTCAATCTACATGGCTGAGTTGTCATGTCATTCCACTGCTGTAAAGCCAGACCTAAATGTTGTCATAGCACTCTAACAAAGTTATGTCCCATGAAGATAATGGTGTGTGTCTGTCTGAGGACGATATTGCATTTTCAGATCCACAAGGAACATATGCACAGAAAGTCTGCAAAGGAACCTCAGTAATGGGGAAGCGTGCCAAACAGCAATTTAAGGGTGAATATGTCAAATCCAGATCTAGCATACTCTAGTACATGTAAAAAAAAACGACTTTGGTGAATATATCAGCATGTAATATTAGAAAACCACATCCACAAAACTCAAATTATCTTTAAAAAGTTAAATCAGTTTTACTGGCATGTCAGTTTTATATAAGTATGCAAGTTCAACAATTACGCAGAACAGCAAGACCATGGTTTTTTTTTCATCACCTCATTTTTTGCTCGTTACATAAATCCACATCCTTAATTGAAACATCTGGGTAGTTCTTCTATGTCTCCATCTAATTCATATTTGCAGGAATTTTTATTGGACACAGGTGGTTCAGCAGGGTACTCTTTAATTTGAAGCAATCATTTAATGTCTAATATTAAGAATGAAAAAGCTTGCTAAATGGGAGTAGCAGCTGTTCATCTGGTGTGCGCTGTGTCTGTCTGTTGTGTAACGCTGTAGCTGAAACATACAAGAGATGCTATGATTATATTGAATGGTTATTCTAGTTTGCTCCACCACTTGCATACAGTAGCTGTTTACAGAACCCGTTCTGTTTGAGCACTGCACAAGCCTGTAAAATCACTGTGGTAATCACAAGCAGGACACAACAGGGGATGTATGCATGTGTTTGTGTGACGTGCACATGTTTACAGGCCTTGTAAAATTTCTCAGGTGCAGCTATAGATCTTGTATATGCAGTGTGTGTGTGTGTGTGTGTGTGTGCTTGTTTATTTAAGTCTTTGTAAGGACTAATGAATCTAAACCCACAAGCTGAGGTGTTTGTTTTAGAAGTGGACACATTTTTTAGTTTTTGTACTTTGTTATATGGTAGAGTTAGTTTATTTATTTATTTATTTTTATTTTTTAACCTTTGGTCTGAGGAAAGCTATTTCCACCAGCTTAGAGTCTTCAAGCTAAGTTAACCATCTCCTCTCTCTCATACAGACATTAGTGTGGTACCAATGCTCTCATCTAACCCTATATCCCAAAATGCTGAACTGTTCCTTTCAGGTTTGAATTAGGTTTACGGGTGGGGTAAGTAGGTTTGTGGGTTCTCAGAAGAATAGAGCTACAACTATATGTGTGCATATGTGTGTGAGCCAGACAGACAATGTGCAAAGACCACATTACAATTTAAATATGAATGGGATATTATGCACAACAGATCACATAATATGTGTGGATTTATGTAAATTGCAGAATAGGGAAAATACTGAAATTGGGATTTCCACAGGTGGAGTTTAATTAAGATAGATAATAGAAGATAATTAAAGCAAACAGGAAGCATAGGACCATGGCATGCCACAATAAAGGCTTTGAATACTTTTGTTTAGGAGAGATTTTAGTTTTAGTTTTTAAATAAATTTCTAAAACCGTGTTTTCACTTTGTCACTATCCCTTATTGAATGGATATTAATCCAATAAAGTTAAATCAATATGATAGTGTGCAAAAAGTGAAGGCATCTGGATACTTTCTGAGGCCACTTTATGTTGAGGACAGCCTTTGGATGATTGTGTGCTTCCACCGTCAATGTAGTCAACGACTATGTTCTTTTATTTATTAAGTAAGTAAGTGTATAGAAAGTTTCTTACCCCCTGAGTCACTCGGCTGTTGGTCTCCTTTTTACCCTGTTCAGATGCGCGTGGCTGTGCAGGCCGTGTGTGCATGTTGTTGTGAACTGCATGAGTGTGTGCATGTAGTGTGTGTGTGTGTTTCTGCGCTGTGTGTGACATCCAGGTGACTCTGTAGTTGTGGACTGGCAGGTCTCCCTCTCTGGGGGGTTCCCAGCGTAACAAGACCGCCACTGTGACCCCACTTCCCCTCGTCCTAAAGACAGAAAACAGGAAGTCAAACAACATCACATCATGGATGTAAACAAATTCACAGTAATGAAGTGGAAAGAAAGGTACCTCCACTAAGTAAAATAGATATAATACTTGTTTGTCCTGTTCAGTGTTGTTTACAATCCTCTATTTACTCTGTATATATACAGTTAAGCCGCAGACATTTTATATCATTGTGTTGAACATAAGCTACAATTTAAGTCCTTACCTCTGCTATTAAATGTTTTATTGGAATATCTTTTCTGATCCAAGACATGGTCTGAACTTTATGTGACCTTGTTTTGCATTACAGTGCACAAACAGAAAATATGCTGCAATATATGATTGGACAAGGATGAACTGTAATTTGCTTACAGCTACACAATCAGACAAGGACCGTCAATCCATCAGACCACAGTTTATGACCTATTTCCCACAACGGAAGTCTGCAGTGCTGAAAGGATGCATAGCAACTAGACCAGCAGGGAAAATAACAAACATATTAATCTATTTAATCTACTTAGATACCTTTCTTTGAACTGGGACCCTATTTGTGAACTCGTCCACTCTAGAGACTGGTTGCTCACTCTGACGTTTATTGGAGGTTCAGGAGGTGAGGGATCTGCCGAGACAGAGAGAGATGGAGAAACATGTAGTCAGAGAGAGACTATGAATGTATTTGTTTATTACATATTACATTAGTGGTATACTTAAAGACCCACTCCAGACATGTTTTAACACTTCAAAGCTTGGAGTAATAATTTGTCTGATATGGTTTATCCGCAAACAACTTTATTTACCTTGTTAAACATTCTTGAAGTTACATCGTCTCCTTGTGCCTCATTGAAAAATATGCAAATATTTTCATTTCAGAGGTCACCATTGTAAAAAAAAAAAAAAACATGTCTTTTGCTTCACTGAAAAGTCCAAACTCAGTATATGTGCACTGGAGGCTTCAAATTTCCACATCATACTTGTTCAAGATGCATACTGGCCTATGGCTGACTATGAAAAAGGAAAAGCCGACTTCTTATTCTTTCAAAGATCAAAATCATATAGAGAGCTGTACCCTCTTCTGCAAATAGCACAGACATTGGCTGGCTTAAACTTTCTGTTAAATTGCAATTTTGGTGTTAAAACCATTAATCATTCAGTCCTGTCTATTGATGAATAATTGGTATTGGATTCCAAACAGAGGATGTTCACCAGCTTGAATGAATTGTCTAATAACTCAATGTTTAATGTGCTGCAGCAGCAAAAAATAATAAGCCAGTATTGGGGAGGGAGAGGCTAATTTCCTTTTGGTCTCATTCAAGTCTACAAAGCCAATTAGATTTATAGCATCAAAGGTGAGTGATACTGGAGAAGCCTGAAGCCTCCCCATTCAGTAGCTACCACAACACAGACCAAAGGCGACCACCACTAGTCACTGTTTGCCTCCAAAACAAAATCCTGAGGTTGTTGCTCTTTCAACACTGGTTCTGTATCTCATTAGAGCCTCAAATCCCAATCCTGTATTTGATTAAAACTACACAATGTATCTGATTAGAACTACATCCCCCATGGCAGGCCTCCCACAGGCCCCGGGCTATGCTTGGCTGACCCAGATGCCGAGATCAAAGTTAGGACAACATATTAGGGCTGCAAGATCTGGACTGTTTGTGTGTGCATATGTGTGTGTGTGGCGTCTCTTAGAAATAAGCAGGGTGGCTCTCGGTGCCAGGAGTAATTGCCAGATCAGAACCAAAACCCACACACTCTTCTCTGAGGCCTTTTTCACTCTGTGTTTCTCCCTCAATCAGCTAGATTTCAGTCCATTGTTTCATGAGATGAAGACATCAAGATGAGTTTTCTGATCCAGACATTCCCTCGTAATTGCTGCTGGCAGGTCCTATGCAACTCTAATATCTGAATGAACAGGAAAGGGGTTTTCAAATTCAAATTCTCTCTCTGGTTAGCATCAGGTCACAGTGGAGGAACCTCAACTGTCCTGACATCTGCCAGCTTCCTGATTTGTGACCTCTGACCTCTAGCCCCCTGACTAATCAGACTAATGAACTGGAAACACAAGACTCTGACCAAGTGATTGGGATGGTATTTGGTGTCAAGCTTTGGCGGCCCTTAACCTTTAACCCAAGTGCTTGAAACATATATGAGAGTGCAAATAGTCATACAAACATACATACAACATGTCCTAAAGTATAAACCACACTTGGGATATATGCTTGTCGCCTCTTGTAGATAGATGAGAAGACTGATACCACTTTTATGTCTGTCAGTTGTATACACATAGAAAAGTGTTTGAAGTTAGGCTGTTTCTGTTAGCTGCCATTAGCTTAGCTTAGTATAAAGAAATAGAAGATGAAAACTACTACTCTGATTTTAGGGGGGTGATGTGTGCAGGACAGCTTCTGGCTGGAGGCAGTAACTCCACGGTAGCTTGCTTTGCAGCAACCACTTAAACCTATTAGTTTAACTCAGTATAAAGACTAGAGACAGGAAATAGGTAGCAGGGCTCCATCTACCAGCACCCCAAAGCACAATCCATACAAAAGCAAGCATCCAGCAGAGAATTCAGGAAGAGATTCTTCTTATTTTCTACTTTTCTTTACACTGGGTTGCTTAATAAATGTGGCACGACTCCAAGTGGACACATATATACTATACCATTAATCCTACATACAAAGTTAACACATGCAAATGTTTCAAACAACTCCCATCTACATTTGCAACCCAGAGGAGCGAATTGCTGCTTATATACAACAGACAGAAATGAGACTGGTATTGATCTTCTTGTCTAGCTCCTCAGCGAAAGTACAATTATTCCTTTAATATATGGCCACCAGGCTGCCAGAAAAGTTTCACCGGCCAAGGCACAGGTTGTAATGTTTATAAAATTCTATTGAGCATTGGCATGGTGAATTCCACCATTTGGTGTTTTGTTGATATGGAAATGCTATCTCAGACACCTCTTCACAATCTTCTATAAGTGCTCAACTGATAAAGAACCTTTTTTCCGAGGCTGGTCCAACCCAAGCCGCTATTCACATACAACATGCTCCAGCCAATCCTGGTAGGTAACCCATCAGCCAATCCTGGCATAACACCACATAGACCTAAGTCTGCTAAACATTGCGAGAGCTAGGACCTCCTACAGTGTGTATTTGTGTGTGTTTCAATCACTCTCACTTTCAGCCTGTCTACTAACACCAGAGATTTCACTCTGGCACTAAACCAACTGAATGAGTATGTATGTGTTATATGAGTGTGTCTGTACAGTATATGTGGAATATGCGAATGTGCAGTTGTGTATATATTCTAGTTTCCTTGTCTGTGTTTTATGGACTGGGCCGACACCCTTGCTGTGTACCTTATCCATCAACTCTGAGTGAAGGAGAGAGAAAGAATAGGAAGGAGAGGAAGGGAATGTTCCTTTAGCTTCCGATTTTCCTCTGAGAGGTGTGTAATATCTCTCGTTAAATGACACAAATGGCCCCAAGCATCATGCCGGCTTCCAGTGTCTCATGACAGGATATCAAAACTACAGATAAGCAAGTGGAAACATGCAGGAGGAATCATCACCCTCCGTGGGACCTCGTATTGCAGCTCTCTGAAGAAGAGCATAATGCTTTAGCATTACCTTTACTGGAGATGGTAGTGTTTGCTCGGTGTTGTAAAACCTCTGCTGCCGTATTATGGCTGCAAATTCTTGAACTGGTACTAAAGGCTTATGTCCTGATCTGATAAAACTCATACCTCAGCATGGTCTGCAATACAAATATGTCACATGGAAACAATATTAGAAAAGCATAGAAAAATATTTTTACGGTCTCATCACTCTTCATCTAACAGATAAAAACATTATGTTAATTTTATGGCCAGGATTTAAAAAAAAAAACAAGTCTCATTAAGATGTTTTAAATGCAAAATACATATGACCTACAAAGGTGAATATATAAATATATTTGAGGATTGATGTGTTGGTGACAAAAAAATCTACCAAGGACTAAAAACTTTAAATCTTAATAAACTGGTATTTTCCTAGAGCATATGAACATTTAAAGAACTATTTTTTCACTTGCAGGAAACTTTGGAAATCTAAAGATGGAGGATATAATTTGTTGCATAGATTTTGAAGCCTATTGAGGCAAATTTTGATTTGTGATGTGGGAATATATAAATAAATTAATTCTGCTTGACTTCATTAAGCTTTGCTGTTCTTGTTCTACAGTGTGTCTACTGTATTAGTGTATAGTTCATTGACAAACAAAAAAACTGAGTGGATGTTTGGTCTGATGTAATGAAATTCCTTCCAGGCACTCTGTATTTATAGCATCTACAAGACATGAGGGCTCAGCAGTGTGACCTTGATCTTTCACCAATAATTTAATCGGTTTATCCTGAATCGAAGTGACTGGTTCCAAATTTGAGGAAATTTCAAGGCGCTCTCTGAGATATCGGTTCACGCTCCTACGACATCCTGACACTTCTGACTGCAATTGTTAGCGCTCAGTAAATTCAACAGAACATCATTGGCCAGGCTTTGTCAAAATCTGACAAATTGTTGGAGCTATCCCTGCAAGAGCGGATCTATGTCCTCACTCTATGCTTAGTTTACTTTTCTTCTTCTCTTCGCTCTTTTGGTGTGCATGCCCCACACCCCGCTTTGTCTGGGACTGTTATATCAGACTGCATTAGTTTAACTAGGTGTACGTAATAATCTGCCCGAGTGTTATATGTCTATATTCTGTCATTGTTCACAAATCCATAATATATCTCCTTTCAAAAACACAAGGAGCCCTGTACTTTAAAACATCTAAGTTTCACAAGTTAATGAGTTGAAAGTCAGATGAACGTAGATGGATTGAATCTATCTGATAATAGTGAAATTAAACGATTTGGCCCAAATTATAAGGTTGAAACTACAAAGATTCATGTTTGTCTCCCTTGACAGAGCAAATGTAATCACTGGGTTAAAATCTACTCATCCACAATCTCACACACACACACACACACACACACACACACACACACACACACACACACATACTTACAGACACGAGTCATCTATTTAAGTCCATAATGAGCGCTCAGCCACCAGAGTCAGCCGTGGAACGACTGTGGCTGCCTGTGGTTCCTTTAAGCCTGCTTATTTACCTAACCTCACACAGGCGCACACACATGGACGCACAGTGAACACACACACACTCACCTCTACACACACACACACACTCACACACAGATACGGCTTACCCTGGCAGAATGGGAGACTGGCTGGGGTGGAGAGGCTTAGGAGCAGCAAGGCAGCAGACTGATGAGGTGGAAACAGAGTCTAACATCCATCTCCATAGCTGAGAAGTTTCATCATCTGAGGCAAATTGAGATATGAGGTAGTGTGATATGCCAGCAACCTCTTGTGGTGTTGCTCCACTGTTAAAGGCACAGGGACCCATTTTTACAGCTTCAGTGACTTCTAGGACTGTCTGGTTGCCTGTTAGACAGGGGATGAAGTGCTGTGTTGTTCAATGGGCTTTTATTCTAGCTACTTCAGCCTGAATCCCTCAATAATAATATAGAAGTTGTGACAGTTACAGGATGTTAGTATTTCCTCAAATGTGAAAGCAAAACAACAATACAAAAAAAATACAAATAATAAAAAATGAAGAAAAAAATCTACATCAGTCACCGTGATATTCTCACATCAACCCTTAGTCAATGAGTGGTGTCTATAAAATGATTACAATATCTCAAACCTCTAGTTCTCAAATGAAGATCAGGGATGACAGTTTGGGGGCCGTTATCATGGCAATGGTAGCCTGGCGCAGGGTATTTTATTCGCTGGATGGATGCCTTATGTTCCAGCGGACCAGCATGTAAATGACCGCTCCACGCTGACATTGAACTCACACCCACACTATCTCTACATGACCCTCTGATCCTCCATAAAGCTCATCTCGCGAGGCTTCAGAGGAACACCTGCGAGGACAAAACAGAAATGAGATGCTTATTTCAAAGACATTTGAATATGATAAAGGAAGGAATATGTGGTACAGAGGGCACAATGTAAGAAGAGTTAAGCCGATAGGATGTCCTGCAGGATACCAATATACATATGCTATATAGATGGCCTCACCAGGTTGAGTTTAGGTGGAGGTCGTTCAAACTTTCTGTACTTATATGAATGATAGCGTTTCCTTTTTCCTTATCCTAACAGGCAAAATATATTTGTACAAGTGTCAGTAAAACCTTGGTCATCCAGTGACAGCTTATCAGCCAATAAGTACACATGATGTACAAGCATCAGGCTGCTTTGTCCAACAGACCCTTCATCACAAGTATCATCATGAATTAGATGGGGTTCCATGCCTGCTGAGACAACCAGAAACAAGTTATTCTTCAAAGATAATCTCTAGCAAACCCTCACGATGGTACAAACAAGCCCTGACCAGCTCTAAGCCCATTTACCTTGTATAGATTGGCTGGGCTTGGCAAGTGTCCATAGCCATTGAGCAGCATTTTCTTGGGAAGGGACAATGTTGGTCTACGAGGCAGCTCACTTGAGGCTGCGGCGAACCTGTGGCTCGCTGGAGGCGGAGGACAGTCGCCTGACGAGGTTTCCACTCCTGAGAGGCCAGGAACTCCCTGCTTGTCACACACCACTGTTTCTGAGGGAGAGAGAGAGAGGGAGCACAGGAGAATTATTATTATTATAGTTGACACATAACGAAATACATAACACACATATACTATAAGCACACATATGTGGAGCAGAGAAAACACATGCAGAGGTGAAAGTGTTTTGAACTCCTGACTCTTTGAAGGCAGCCCTTGAGATCTGGAATGAAAGTGGGCTTGTATGTGTGTTTTTCTGTTTCAAAATGGTAGATTAGCAAATGTAAACATGAGTCACAATAGATCTGAATCATCCTGTGCCCCAACCAGCCAGCCAGTCAGCCATCCAGCCAGTAACATGCTTCAGCTATTGTGATGAAAACTAATCTATCAGAATACCGCAGCAACTGGCTCAGTAAACAGTCATTTAGGCCACACACACGCACAAAATATATACACAACTGCAGCACACCTGCACATGTATACATTCAGAAGCCTACAAACATGTTATTCATACCACCATACATAACTTGTGTAAACACACCCAGGAATGCTCTCATGGCACACACAGCCCAAAAACTGAGCCTTATATTGCCAATAAAGCATGTTTTGCAGAAGTGACACTACCACCAAGGGCCACAACACAACACATACATTAACTACATACCCAACATATACACACTAAAGTGTGTCTATCTTAATTACAGGACTTTTGGAGACAGCACCTTCTGGTTTCCCACAGTTCTTCGCACGCTGCAGGCACTGCACATAAACACACAAACAGACAGAGAGAAACAAAACGGAAGCTTTAGGAATAATGAGTCAGGGTTTTGGCACACATGATAAAATGAGTGAAAACCACAGCCAGCAGCTGGTTATATACCTTAGAGGATACAGAAACGGACAAAACAGCTACCCTGGCTTCATCCTAAGGCTGTCACAAAAAAGTACCCACTTACAAGCCCTCAGCTCACTAATTAATACATTAAGTCCTGTTTGTTTAATTTGTTCAAAAGCTGAAGACTGCTATTTTACAGGGCAGCGGTGCTGACTATTTCTTTGGCAGGAATAGTAATTTGCAGCTCTACAGGCTTGTACGATAGGGTTGCAAACCAATTACTATTTCCATTATTGATTAATGTGCAGATTATTTCCTTGATAAAATAGTTTGTCTATAAAATGTCCATTCCAAATCCAAAGATATTCACATGTATGATACAGGAAAACTTCTATCAACAAAAATGAACTATTCCTTTAAATGGCTTTGACGCTTTTAAGAACTACAAGGAAGAAAAAGTGTAAGAACTAGGGATAAATGACAATGTGTCAGAGGATTTTAATTTGCAGAGACTGCTCTCAGTGTTTGGGCAGGTAGAGAAACACACAAAACACATACACACACACACACACTCCTAAAGCTCACACGCACACGCCTCATCTGGTTTGCCACCCAGTGAACTGGTGAGTGATGGCTCTTACCAAATTAAAACCAGACAACATATAAAACTGCGTTTCACCCCAACCTCCTCCCTCTCTCTCTGTCTGTCCGTTTTGTCTCCCTCAGCCTCCCCAGTGCCTGGCTTCAAATTACCCTCCAATTTATTCCATCTCACTGATTCCCAGGGGAACAAACAGAACTAACAAAGCTATAAAACTTCATCTCTGCACAAATAAATGGCTATCACATTGAAATCGCTTTTCCAAACCCCAGGGTTGTTTTTAATAGGTTTATTTGGCAGATCTGATGACTATGTGTTTTTGAAAATGATAACTGTGTGGGTTGTTAGGGTTATCACCACACTTTAGCACGGCATTAAAGACTGCAAACTTTCATCTATCGCATAAAATACAGGATAAACACTACAGTAACTTGTAACTGACACACAAAGCATCAATAAACCAAAGCCAATGATGGAACATGTGCTGGTCTTTCTTAACCTGTGGGACATGAATGGAGCCTCATCAAGGAAGATGATATTGTTAATGTTGTACAGTCGCTCATTTCATTTAAGTCAGGAAGAAAAAGTTTGGGTTAGCTTAAAGGATACTCACCCAAAATCTATCTTCTGAGAATTAAACACACTTGGTGTCCTGCTAGTTTGAAATGGGGCCCTAAGATTGTAGAAGAAGCTTCTTCAAAGAAGACTTGTGTTGATGTCTTCTGTCATTAATATTCTCAGTAGAGCTGCAAAAGTCATAGACACTGATTGGTTTGATAAAAATTCAATCATTGAAACGCTTTACAATTTTTCAACTAAAAACCGCTTCCATTTCCTCATGGTGAGCACTTGATGCTTTTCTTTGTTTATAATAGTAAACTGAATATCTTGGGGTTTCAGATCATTACATCTCTGAAGTGTGATGATGAAAAATAATCAGCCAATATAAACTTTATTTAATCAGGAGGTCAGCATTAGATTAGGATCTCATTTACAAGTGAGTACACCTGAGTACAGAGGAGCCAAATCAAATAGCTAAAGAGCCCAAGTTCTGTAATACTTTAGAGGTTCATACAACAGTTTCAGGTATATGGATTAGTAACCATTAGGAAGGGGTGTAAATTATTGCTTGTTAATGATGCATTCCTAGGAGCTGGGTGCTGAGGACACAGACACACACACACTCTCTCTCTTTTCTCTCACTCTATTGTAACTATGATCCTGAAGTGTGATATGTTTCTTCAAGGAGCTCTCATGGGTCTCTTCACTGGCCACGTGCTGGGCTGAGCTTATACACAAATCTCCAAAAACACCTTTCTCTCTCTCTCTCTCACTCACACACACACACAGATATGCCACACACACACACACACAGACACACCAATCCAACACATTGCCTTCTACACTTCTGCTCTGCAGCATCTGCATCCAAACCCAGCGCACTCTGTCTCTCCCTTCCTCTCTCCTGTAATTCTCGGACTGATCTGTTATGACCTGTCAATTTTTCATTCCTATCCCAAGGCCCTTACCCTCCCCTGGCCTCCCTCCTCATCTCTTTCTGTAGTCCTCTGTTTTGCCTCCCAGGCATTATCACTCCAGGGTCTTCTTTCTTGACTTCTACTTCTTATCTCTATGCTGCCTATCACAACCTCTTCTCAGCTCCCCATCTCATTGTTTCATCTTCTTTCTTCCTCCTCTGTTTCCTAATTAAATCCTCCTCTCTCCAGAGCTAAACTCAGCGAAGTTCAGTGCTGGGTGTTTACTTGGGCCTGAGGTGCAGTCTACACCTTGTACTGCAATATACCCCTAACATTATCTGATAGATGTTTTCCACGCTAGACAGTTTTACAGTTTACATGCTGCTTTACACTTCTACTTTTTTAATTTTATAGACAAGGACAAATTTCAAAAGACAAAGTTGCATTTTACTGTATTGCACAACAGTGTAAAGTAAATAAGTACATCCACTAAGTACTTTGCTGAAGTGCACCACTGAGCACTTTTACTTCATGCTGTTCTCCAATCACATCATGTGTGGAAAGAGCAACCTGTCGGACCCCAACCTGCCTTTGCGCCAGCAGTCCAAGCTGCTGCTGGTGGTGGTGTAATGGTGATCAATGTTTTCTTGGCACAATTTAGTCTTTCATACCAACCGTCAAAACACCACAACACCTAGTCTGAGTACGTTACACCGCGTGCATCCCTATAGCTAAGCAGTTTTACCATCTTCTAAACAGCTAAGCTTCCAGCATACATCATGCCACAAAAGTTGTTGTCTTTAACCAAAGTACTTTGATAGAAACATACATTTGCTAGTAATACCCCAACAATCTGAACTTGTGGCGACTTAAACAGTCACAGTGTGAAAGGCTAGAGTGGTAAAAGCAGGCTAATGGATTTGAGCTGAAAACACTTGGTATGTCCATGGTACACACCTTGTTCTCAACATCCCTGGAGAGAGAGAGCAGTGGACACAGCACAGGTCAGAGGTCAGAGATGTTACTGTTTAACACAGCAACACACTGTAACAACAGAGATGAGATTAATGACTGTCTGTGTGTCTGTGTCTGTGCGCAGCTTGCATAGGAGCTCCTCAGATATCTGTATAATTATTAATCTCACACACACACATACCTCGTCTCACGGCCCTCCTCCAGCCTCTCCTGCTGTTTTATGGCCTCACCTGCCACGATGGAGGGATGACAGACACACTCAGCGAGAGGGAGGAGAGGAAATGGAAGAGGGAGGGGAGGAGAGATGTGGTTTCGGAGTGGACAGCGGAGGGGAAAGAATTGAGTGTCAGTTGAAAAGGAGAGGGGAGATGAAAGACAAACAGTGAAACAGGTCCAGGGAAAAAGGAGAGAGAGAGACAGAGAGACAAAGAGAGACAGCCACACACCAGATGTGCTCACTCTCCATACACTCACCAGTTCAGAGGGTGCAATGTGAAAAACACTATTTAAGTTCATTTATGCCTTTATCAGCTTGTCATCAGTTGCTCAGAGTTTATTGTATATTTTCTATACACTGTACATACATTATGTGTAACATTTAGTGCTGGGTATTACTATGCCATACCTGGGTGTATTTAAAAAAGGAGACAAAGTTCAAACAATAAAGTAACAAAATGTAACTCTGCTGATCAACAGCACCCTCTGCAGCCAGTTTTGGTATTTAATTCTGTTGGGCTGTCTGAGCGGTTAAATGGTTTTCTTTTTCGTAACCTCCTGTACAAGAACTTTGCTGTGATGAAAATAGTCTACAGCTGACAGTACTTAATATTTCAATATATTAATAAAAATCAGTAACTAATCAGCAGCTAACTAAGTACGTACTCAGTAACTTTCTCATCACAGAATAAGTAATAAGTAAATATGATTATGAATTTGACCAGATGCTTGATGCCAGCTTTAGTTAATTAAATGTTAAGGACTTTTTTTTCAGTTGATACAGAGAAAGTGCTGAGGTTCAATAACCAGCACTGTCAGCATTTTTAAGCATAAGCACTAATTAATTGCACTGCCTTGAAATAATTTAAGTGCAGAAATGAGACTACATGCCTCAGTTAGTATCTGTAGTAACGACTACAGTCTCATAAAGTTGAGACCTAATTTCTAAATAAAGGATGTTTTTCTTCTTTTCCTCATCTTGTGAGTAATTTTCCATCACCTTTTCTCATCTTCCACCATCAGCCACTTTGAGAGTAGCATCCTCTTCACGTTTTTTTCCTGCAAAGCAATCCAGCAGATTTCCTCCCAAATTTTACCTAGTAGCCCACACTGTAACATGCAACATTTAGAGGTCAAAGCACAGACCAAGTGATGTCAACTAGCAACTTGAGGTTAAAGGTGTAGTGAGAAAAGTAGAAAGTGACCCAAACAACAAACCGACCATGGTATAACTGCAAGGAAACAATAATAGTAGCTGAAGGAAACAGAAGTAGGTTTGAGTGAAAATAAAGCATCTAATTCTAAGTATTCTTACCAATATTGTGATTGTAATTAAAATCAAAGCTTGTTTAGCAAGTAGTGAAATGCAAGTTTAAGAAAACTTGACTGAAATATTTTACATTTTTACATAGAGCATATCCAAAACACTGTACAAAATGTTATATTCTGAAAAACATATGATAAGATGTTTGATATCCCTGCAGCCATTTTACTTACATGAAACCAGAATATACACTTCTATATATTCTTCTATGTAGACTATCATATAAAAAGACTAATTTAATCACTTCAGGCAAAACAGAATTAGTTAGTTGCCTCAAAATTAATCAGTGACTAATGATTTATTGTTGCTCTAGTACTACATCCAGCAGTTTCGACCATAGCATTTCTGCTGCTACTGGCACTAACTGTACGTACAATGGAGAGAAAAAACTACATACATGAGACTGAAATGACTTGACTTTCCTTAGTAATATTAAAAAATACAGTATATTGTAATCAAAGTAAGTATTAGATTATGTATTATATAGTGAGACTACATGCAGCTGCACTTATGCCAAATGAGATTTTACAGAGAATCTCAGGGTGCATGAGCGTTATTTTCTGAATATGCACACACACGCATCTATGCATACACACACACACATTTCAGGCTTTGTGGTACTTGAGTGAAAAGTAGCGGAACAAATTCCTAAAATCCCTTTGAAAAGCACAGTAGACTTTTGCCAGACCTTTGGAAAAACATGTAAAACAACCAGAGCTAACTTAAGTCGGCAGCTTGTGGGAGGAGAGGAAAGGTTGTAGGAAAGAGAATAGAGGAAAAGAAAGAGAGATGGGCAGGAGAGTCAAAAAGACAAATGATTCAAGATAGCTCAGTGGTTAACTTCTTCACCTCTCAAACCACATGTTCAGTCTGAGGCCTTCCACAAAGGCCTCAGACTGAATCCTGACAGAGCTTTCAGCATGTGTGTCTGTTTGTATCCCTTAATCATTTCTTTCTGTACTTTCTTCATGTCTAAATCAAAAAATACTAAAGGATTCTCAACTCACTACACCATGATAACGATATTCAGACAAAAAGAAAGGATGGAAGTACAGTGCTGGTGGCAGGTGGCGGTCAGAATACTTGACATACACGGGGATCAATATTAAAAACACCAGATTTACAAACCCAGGTACATTACTTCAAACGCCTTATGGAGCATGAGCTTGCATTTCTCACAGTCTTATGATTGGACTGGCACTTAGAAGTAGACATCATGTTAAAGTACTGGACAAGTTTGAACAGCAGAATGACTGGAGATAACTGTGGGAAAAGTAAGCAGAATTAAAAATGGTGCCAGTAGAAGATATGCAAGCTTACACAGGCTAGCAAGCTGTTATTTGCAGCTGTCGTATTGGGTTGTGCAAATTAAGCAATAACGACTGAGATATTTTAAAATCCAGGGAGGAGAGTGAGAAGAGAGCTTCGGGCTGGCACATGGCGATGACTGCCTGATGACTGAAACTCAGATTCCTCTCTTTAGACACCTCCTCCGGTATTTTGAGCACAGCACTGTGATTGTTAACTTTATTTGAAACCAACACTAAATTTGAAACTGAGTGAGAAGAAATAGAGATGAGAGTCAGCACCTCCAAGTTTGAGGCCAAGCTACTCTTCCAGAAAACAGTGGACAGCCCCCACTGGGATAAGAATGAATTTCTGCTCCAACTCAAGGAGTTCAAATGTCTTTGGTTCTTTTTCATAAGCGAGGGTACGATGGTGCGCGTGCTCAAAGCTGGATCAGTGCACATTGCAGTCCTGTAAGTGTTGCACCAGACTTTGGCGGCAGACAAAGCTCTCAGTTTACCCTGTCAATATCCAGAGTATGCTTTCAAATATAATGCTGTGAATACTTATTTCTTGATTAATTAATTAATTCATAATTCAGTAGGTAGGTTCTTCCAAGCGTCTTGGAGAGCTTGCCACATTATTTGAATTTTTCTTCACTGTCTTCTGTCTCTCCATGTAATCTCAGACTGACTTGATAATGTTGTCGAAGCTCTGTACTGTATGTTTGGAGATGTTGTCATGATGCAGAATGAATCTAGGACTGATCAGGCACCTCAATGATGGTACTGTATGACGGGTATGAATCTAAACATCTAAAGTGCCTAAACTTTTGTGCAGTACTGTATGTTCCAACCCTTACGTACATGAACTCTGCGTAAAGATCCAAAGAAGAGATTGTGGATGCAAGCAGTAAGTTTTCTTTATAGCTTGTCAGGCCCCACACTAGGGGACACCACCTGGACATCTCCCCATGAATATGTACAACCAACCAAGAAGATGATGAGAGACTACATGTTCCACCTGGCCTGTGAAGACGTTAGGAACCCCCTGTAAGAGCCTGAGTGTGTGGCTAGGACAGAAGGACATTTGCTTAGCCTCATGCTGCCACACAGTGACCTCAAAGATCTGCTCATTTGTTCTGCATCTGACCTGTTTGTTAGAGGACATCCCACTGCCTCACACACCTGGTACGCATTACTACGTCTACTCTGCGTGTTTGTGTGATCTGCGAGTGTGTGAGAGAGAAGGAAAGAGATAAAAGAAGGCGGAGATGGACAGATGGAGGAATTGAGTGAGGACTCTAGTGTAGTTTCAGTGAACTCCCATGTGTGTTTCCATGAGCAAGAGTCCACTGATGATGTGACACAAACCATATGTGATGGGGCAACATCTGCCTGGTGTGTGTGTGTGTTTTTTTTAACAGAGAGACCCTGGGCCCTGATGTAACAAAGAAATAGATAAAGCACCACAGTTGATGAGACGCTGCTTACCTCATTTCTTTCTTCCCTTTTTCTCTTATCCTATTCTATTTGTACTGTAAAAGGTAATACAATTCTTAAACATCCATTAATACTGTAAGCTGTTGTCTCTATATGAGGTGTAATCAAAAAGTTCCAAGACTGTTCCTGTTGCGAACAAAGGTAATATGCATGAAGCAGGTGTGAGCCATAACTTCAGTGAGTCAGTATTCCACATTACATCACATAATCAACATCGGGAACGGCATTATGCACATTTTTATGACCACTTGCAGGTGCTCCATCACCATGGAGCAGAAGCAGCACTGTGTCAAAGTCTGCAAGGATCTCCATCAACAGGCCAGGGATGACCCAACCTTCATGTTAAGGATCATCATCAGCGATGAGAATTGGGTTGAAGGCTACAACCCAGAGACCAAAAAGCGGTATTTGCAGTGGAAACACATGCAGTCTCCAAGGCCGAATGCTCGGTCGTTTTATCAGACATATGCTGGGTTGTGCACTGTGAATTCATGCCACAATGACAGTTGGGTCCCCTCCCCCCAAGTCAGAGACTTTTGAAAAAAGGCTACTAAAACTCTGAACCTGAAGATCATTAGGGCAAAAAGGCAGGAAGCTTCTAGACTGTGAAAAAATCTAAATACCTTTTTCTCATGTATTTGAGTTTCCTGTCTCCTATTCTTCATAAAATAATCAATCATTGCAGGTTTTAAAATCCCTAAGTGCAACAGATGACATGGGAAAATTAAATTCATCCTTTAGTTTCAAATACCATTTTGTGTGTGTGGGTGTGTGACTGTGAGCGGACACATTGACTGTGTTACACATATTAAAACTCAGTGAGAACAACCTACACTGGTACTGTTCCAAGTTTATATAAGGACCTAAAAAGGAGTTGAGGGAAAACTAATGAGTCCCCAAATTATTCAGTAAAATTCTCTGTCAAAAGTTATTGAGTATGTTACACTGCCAAAAGGCTTTATGAGATCCTGCAGTGGAATGCAGGCTGAGACCAAGTCACATTTTGTTAGATTTGCCTAACTAATAGCCCTGAAATTGGGTTTATAAACATAAAAAAATGTAGCTCCCCAGAGAAAAAAAAGTTTGAAATTCAGACTGTGCAGAGGAGTGTTTGTCCTCCAACAGATCAGCAACTAATGACCAGTGGACTCCGCGCTACTTCCTCCCCTCTGACTCTCTCATTCTCTTCTGCTCTCTGTGGAGAAACGCGTCTACGGCTAGGTATCAAACCTCAACACTGTTCTGGTACTGACAAAAAACTGTCTATACAAAGAAAAGCTGGCACTGAATGTCTGGTCAGGTTTGTGAACTTGCCTACCTGTGTTTTTAATTAGATAGTTTTTGTGTTTCATATACAGGCATATACAGGCTTCTGTTTACATTTCTAAAAGTATTCCAGTCTGTCTCCTCTCTGTCCACTATAACCTGTTGTTGGATTCTGTGGTTTACCATCTTATATCATATATGCTACTGGAATAACTGCAGAATAGAATAGAATAGAGAATAGAGGCCTGGACATTTCTGTCAGTCCATGAAAAAATAATAAATAGGACTTTTCAGTCTGCATAATGCTCCCAAGGTGCATAATCAATAAGAAAAAAACAGTGAACCCTAAACATCTCCCACACATCCTATTAACAAATATACACACCTTGGGAGTATTAAATAGTGCTGGACTTCCTTTGCTGTATAATTCATTATTTTGATTAATCTTGGCAATTATGGCTGAAGACTGGGATATGTGCTTTTCTGTTCTAATTTATTTTTGTTGGCCTGCTGTGGTGACTTTTACAAATTGGGCTGTATCCACTTTCAACAGACTGTTAAAAAAAGGTAAGAATTAATAACTTTGCAAGTCAAACAAGCAAGAAGAGACACTGTTGCATGTCTGTGCAGTATCGGGTCTGACTGAGAGGAAAATTGTGGTTTACACAGCGTCAGCCCCCACTGGCCAGTTTCTGAGACTGTTGTTGGACCTCGGTTACAGAGTAGTGCCACACTGCTATTCACACATGTACAGCAGCGAGACACAAAGCCAAGGTAATAAAGTTTAGACATGGTATTAAACGAGAAAATATTTTCCGTTCTCATACTCATGGTGTCTTTGTTGAACTATGAATGTCAAGAACAGAAACAAAGAAAGGGAGAGAAGGAAGGAAAATAAGGAGAGAAAGGGTAGAGATAAGTTTGGGTAAGGTCAAAAGAGCTGTGTGTGTTTGTGTTTTTGTTTGAGGTGCTGTGGGGGGTTAGGTATAGCTGAAAGTTGATGTCTGATGTTTCACTGAGTGTGGTATCCCCTGCAACGGTCTGTTGGTGGGAGTTTTGTGGGGGAGCATGCTCCTGGCTGTTGTTGACATTAACCCCTGCTAACCCCATTACACACACAGACACACACTACTGAAACACACACTTTACAGAAAAAAGTCATCGCCCTGCCTGTTTCTACCTTTTCCTTCATCCGACTGTCAGGTGAATTTGTGGCGAAGCTGGAAAATGTTTCGAAAAGTAAAATATGACTCAGGTGTGCTTCCAGCTGGGCTAAACCTTTTAAATAGGTCTGAACCTGAACAGAGAGTTCAGAAAACACATCAATAACAAACTAGACAGACTAGACAGAATCTGTCAAGAAGTCATTAATATTGAGTGAGTTAAAGTCAGTGAGTAAAAGGTCAGGGTGGACACATATTTTTTTGTTATTTAGTCCATAAGAGCATTTCTGATCTCTGATTTCTGATCAAAATTAATTCTTTCCTCAATACTGAAGAAATGTTCCTGAAAGGAGGTATTTACCTTTCAGTCCTACTGAATTAGAAATACAAGATAAACATGTTAATTTGCATTAAAATGTGGAGACCCAGCTTCAGTCTCCTTCTTATCCACCCACTGTCTGTGTCTCTGCGATGGGACCAGTAGTCCAAAACACCCACAGTAATGTCCAGAAAGCTGTTACAGGCTGGGACTACTGCAGAGTGGACAGACTGGCAGCTAAAAATACTCAGCATGGAAACTCCTCTTGAATCAAACAATGAATTAGCACGCACGCACACGCACACACACACACACACACACACACACTGAAGCCTCCTGGCAGGCAGTGTTAAGTGAATAAACAGGGGCTAATTTTTGCTCCACAGAGGATGGATAATGGGGATATAGGGGAGGACGTTATTTTAACTGAAAACACAACCTTTGCTATTACGGGAGCCATGTGGTGGGTTTAAAGATTCCATAGAGAAGTGAAGTGAGAGAGAGACTCTCACTCTGTCTCTTTGACTCTCTTTTTGTTTCACACTTATACTATAGCTACTTGCTACAGGCAGAAAGAAGTATTCAGATAGACCTAGTGCATAGACGTAAACTGTTAAGTGGAGATATTTGAGGTGCCCTGTTATAAAATTGTGATGTGACAGCTGAACAGAATACACATTATCTTCTATCGCCTTGGTATAATGCTGAGCTGAGACCTGGCTGAGACATGGTATTATATGATAGATAGATAGATCACTAAGTCAATCAAAACAAACAGTCAATCAATCATCTGCCCATGTATCCTCCTTTGCAGGAAACTCATTATCTAAGCTTTCAGTGAAGCATATACAATAAAGCTGGTGCAAAAGCGATACATGTGTGCAGATGTTTTGATCTGTTTTTGCATCAAGCACCCTTTTGTTAGTGTTTGGTAGTTTTGTGAAAATTTCGTAAAATCACACATTAACAGGACGAAAATGGGATCTATGTATTCATATTTGAGGACAAAAATCCAGTCCCCGTAGAGTCAACAATTTATTTTATAGTTAAGACTTTCCAGATGTTAGCCCTGTTTTTGGGAGGATTTGTAATTATCTGAAATGTGGAATTCCCTAGATACTGCAGTCCTTGTCACTGCTAACTACTGTTGTTCTGGGGCAGGCTGTAGACACTTCTTATTACCTGCCAGCAATGGGATTTACCGGGTGTAACAGTTCCACCCCAACTAACTGGTAGCCAATTGTGCTACAACACAAAACCAACTTAGAGATATTGTTAGTAGTAGTTAGGGGGCAGAAGGAGGTAGAGCAGTCAGAGGTAGAGCAGTCGCCCACCAATCAGAAGGTCGGTGGTTCGATTCCCGGCTCCTCCAGTCTGCATGCCGAAGTATCCTTGGGCAAGATATTGAACCCCAAATTGCCTCTGATGTGTGTCATCGGTGTGCGAATGTGTGTGTCTGTGCTAGAAAGCACTATTGTATAGACTGTATAGCTGTATGAATGTGTGTGTGAATGGGGTGAATGTGATCTGTAGTGTGAAGCGCTTTGAGTGGTCGAAAAGACTAGAAAAGCGCTATATAAGTACAGTCCATTTACCATTTACCTCGTGGTCCACACTTGATACACCAAAGACATGAGCTGTGGTTGAACAGTCAAAAAAAAAAAAAAAGTCCTATGTCCTTTCCGAACCACTTTTCCTTGACCTCAATGGAAATGTCATGAGGCCAAGGAAAGACGTGAAGGAGAATTCATAAGGACTTAGGAAAAGAAGACCACAATGGTACAGTGCACTCTCTGCTAAAGGAGAAAAGATAGGAAGCACTGACGCACCTTTCCTTAGAGTTTAAGGAAATTAAATGTGACCAGCTCTTATCACAGCTGCCACTTAGATACTTCCAGTTCAATTCACTCAGTTAGGAACCTTCCTGAGCAAAAATGACTCTTCCACTGCAGCCTTGGTTTTAGAGTCAATGTTAGAGTTATGACTGGGTTTAGGTTTAGATAAGAGGTTATGCACAAAGTGGTCAAGGTTTGGATAAGCTTTCAGGGAACGGATGCAAGTCAGCATAATGTCCTCACAAGTATACAAGTAGGTGTGTGTAAGTGTGTGTGTGTGTGTGTGTGTGTGTATTTACCTGAGCACAGCGTCTGTGGTTTTCACACCAAACCAGAACTTGGTCACTCTAGAAGAGACAGAGAGGATGAGGATTAAAACAAACACACACAGAGAAATAAATCTTTCACAGACAAATTTCATGTTTGAAGCCTTACGTTTGTGTTCACAGTAACTTTCACAGAGACAGAAAGCAAAATATTGTTAATAAAAGGTCACTGACCAAATTACATAACCTGAGGAAACCATGCACACAGACACACACTCAACTTTTTCTTATTTACATAATTATCCTCTGGGTGAAAAATGACTTAACACACTGTGTTTGTGGTTGTTGAACCAGACAGAGACCACGTCACCCGGAGAGATGTATGTTTATGTGTGTATCTGTGTACGCGTGAGTGTGTATGTGCGTGTGCGTGTACAGCTACTGCTAAGTGAGTCAAGACCATTGCTAAACATGGCTGTTATAACCACTGTGACAGAGGGAGACGTCATCAACTGACCACAGGGACAGAAACACAGATGAACTGACCCAACGCCAATCCTTTTAAGTCTCTTCAGATTTTCAAACTTCTTAAAACAAATTTATACTAATTGATACTTGATATTGAACAGACACAGACCTACAACATATGTTGATATTCTGGGAAAAAAAAGTGCTGTTGATAGTTAAAAGAAGTGTTTTCATAATTAATTTGTTATTCATCTATTATTTGTTTCATATATAAAATGTCAAAATAAAGAAAAATCTCTCACAACTTCCCAGAGCTAAAGGTAACATCTTCAGCTTGTGTATGGTGTTTTTACTTGATATATTATTGACATTTTCTGTCAATAAATTGATTCATTTAACAAAAAATAGTTTAAGGACAAATGATTTCACTGGAATCACCTTGCAGCCCATTTTGGAGCCCACGTACCTTTGACACATCCATTCAGTTTTTAATCTGTTACATATACACTTCTGTGAGATTCTGAACGGCTTAAAATGCAAGCTCAATACCCTGTGAGTGCTTAAAACTTGCACTGGTAGTGTGGCAACAGAGCAGCCTTTGCCTCTGCTCTGCCATCATCAGCACAATCATGATGCCATCATCCGACATCAAAACAACTATTAGAATACTGGTAGGTGTGCATTTCTGTTGTCATGTGTGTGTGTCTGCCCCTAAGGGAGTATATGAGCCTCTAGTGTGTGTGTGTGTGTGTGTGTGGGATAAGCCCTCTTAACGACTCTTAAGCCCTCTCCTGAGTGAGCTGTATTTAGCCTGAACCCGGCTCATCTCTTTCCACAGACTCACACAGTTTTCAGGGCTTCTCCTCTTTTAAGTGGCCTTTGTGCCTCTGGTATGAAGGAGGTTAAGGGGCGAGAGTTGGGGTAACAGTGCAGCGGTTAAAGGTTAGAGATTAGGGGTTAAGGGCTTTCACGGTTCAGAAGATGCTGGATTGACTCTTTCAGTCTTAACATTCAAAACAGATGCAAATTGACCGTTTTGTGGTGAAATGGCTGCAGCTAAATTGGACTTTGATGTCGGATGGTGACGCATTTACTGTCACTAGAACAGCCACGGTTTGTTACTGAAGCTGGAAAAGTGAGGGCAAGAAATTAAAGCCATAACATAGTTTTAAAGAAGTGCTGGTCAGACAGTACAGTTGAAAGCTTCATTCTGACTGTCGAACAAGGAGGGCTACCTCTCCGTCCGTTTTTGTAAATTTCCAAAACCGACAAACCATCAGTCACGCCTGCTTTCTGCAGAGATTGGCCACAGAGCATACAGCATGTGTGAAAACTGTTTGAGCTCCAAGTTCTCTGCAAATTTTGTTTGCCTAATTCCTCTCATGCTCTCACCCCTGTCCATGTCCACTGCTGCAGCCACTTACTACTGCTTTGGTTGTCCAGCTGTTCACAGCAAGAAACAAGTGGTTGGTTTTCAAGGAAGTGACACAAGGAATGCAACAAAAATCAGGATCAAGCTCTGAACAAAGGCCACAACAAATTTCTTCCGAGCATAAATCAAACATAAATTGTCAGTGAAATGATTGTTGGACACAATCTTGGTAGATTGTGAGTATACCTTTAAGACTAAATGAGTATTGATGGGGTGGATGCCCTTGGCTTAACAGTAATCTGTGCTAGTTGTTAAAAGGGATAATGCTGAGGCGACAGCTGAACCAGCCTCCTATAAAGTAAGATGAGAGAAAGAAGAGGAAGAAAACAACACTGGATTAAAGTAATGGTTAAACCCCTGATGTATAGATAAGTAACAAGTCTGTGGGGAAGGATGGAAAGAGGAACAGAAGAGAGGAGAAGCAGAGGAACGGGTGTCATGGCATCACAAGAGAGACAGAGAAACAACTTCCTCCTCCACCGCCCACCTTTTCTCTCTTTCCTCCTGATGAGACAAAACTGACGCCACATCAGGTGCTGGTGACTGTATCATATATAACACATTTTCTGTGGATACAGGTCTTATAGTAGACACACTAATGGAGGAGATTAAAACTTTTTTAAGCTGCTGCATATTCAGTAGCTGAGAAGCAGTCACTCGCTTCTTCACGTAGTTGTGAATAACTTTACTAATCTGTGCTTGAAACATTAAACAGACAGTAGTTCACCCTCCAAATTTGGTTACACCCGCTTCCCTGCTGGTTTTTGCAGATATTCCAAAACATAAAACATGTATTTCTTGTGACCCAGTCATGCTGAAAATGGTCACATGTCCAGAACAAAATCAGGTTTAAAAAGAAAAGAAAAACTTTTAGAGGTTCCATGCCTCCCTAGATACTGTAAAATGTCATACAATTAAAGGAACCATGTAGTGTTTTCTTGAAAACAAGAGTATTGTGTAAGGCTGAGGTTTACCATATGTGTTGAAGGTACTTCCCTCCTCATAAAACATTTGCAAGTCTGTTTTTGTTTTTCACATTTTGAAACCAACACAGATTATCTTTATATTCATTGATTTATATCATTGACCTAACTGATACATTGCTGCTTTTCATGGTACATAACTGCTACCTGACTATTGGTGGAATAATGTGAAACCATTGGCAGGAATGTGTGTGTGTGTGTGTCAGAGACCCACTCATAAAAGCACTGCCCTACAGCAGTGGAGCAGCAGTGAAGCAAATTCCAAACTCTGATTCTCTTTCAGCATGTGATGTTCAGGGAATTCCTGAAGTTATTTTGTTATCAGGTTATTTTATTTACTTCTTATACTACTTTGGCCTCATTTCACAGAATGCGCTTCCAAAAAATTGTCTGATCAATGAACCTGAAATTATATTATTATTAGGTTGGGTTTTAATGCAGCGACAGCAACATATTGGACAGTTCAGTCTCTGATGACCAAATTTACATCAGGGGGACCCTAGCAGGCCTTTGTGCACTTGTGGATGCATTAAGTATACCACTGACTTAATAATGACAAGAGTATCGGTGAGAGTGTAACAGGTGCATTGTAATCTGTCCTGTTAAGGTTTTGGTAAGTAGAGAACTGCGTCTTTGCTGCCTCTTAATATATAAATTTCTCCTTGTAAGAAAAAACTTTTAGAGTTAACAGTTAGCTGTTAATGTTGATAAACACTAGATAAATGTACCAAAAATATGACATGAATATGTGCATTAAGTTAGACTATCACTGACTTTGGTTACTGAAATATCCCCATATTGCTAAAAATGTATTTTCCTGGTTTTAAAGAACGCATTACAGTTAAGTGCGGTAATTTTCTAAACTCATTACAGTCACACCAAAATCGCTCTGGTTCTTAATCACATCCACATTAATCATAATCAAATCTAAATCGCAGCCGTAATTATATGCAGTAAGTAATGGGCAGTGTATCCAAGGCATCCAGTCAGAAAATATTATGATTTTTGACTATACTCTCCACTCTGTCCTGTTCTTGGATGCTTGATCAGGGTGGGTTAAATGTTTGTCCTCCAGCAGAAGGATAGCTTATTCGGCCAAGCACCATCTGCCTCTCTTCTGGAGGAGAAAAAAAAAGATAAAGAAAAATGGGAAGAGGATCTGAGTACACACAATTTACATTCCCCCTTCCTCCTCCTCCCCCTGCTGCTGCTGCTACTCATCTAGATTAGCTTCCTTTGGTCACCCTGTCACTCTCTCTGTCTTTCATTTGTACACTCCCAACTCTTTCTCTAGCCTCTCCACATTGCTGCCAGCTCCTGTAAAAATGACAGGACAAAGACTTGAAAACGATGGTGATGATAAACTGTAAATGCTCCAGTCAAAGAACTGAGGACAGTGTGGAGGCCGGTTAAACATCTCCAGATTTGTACAGAGGAGATACAAAGCTCCTCTCCCCCCTGCTGGCCTCACATCTTCATCCTCTCTCTTAATCTTTTTCACGCTGGCTTTCTTTTTCTGTCGTCCTCACCATAACATCCCCCGCTCTGTGTCACTCCTCCTCAGCCCCCTCTCCAACACACACATTACATGGATGTACACATACACACACACTTATCCCAAGTCAATTTCATGGGACATATTTGCTGTCAGACCCAATCAAGGCAGTTTAGATGGGCCTGTGTGCCGTATGGCTATTAAACGGTGGTCAAAGTGGGGTTTCGTAGGGTCTCAGAGTATGTGTGCGAGTCTGTCTGCGGCAAAACAGCTGCACATGTTGAAAAAGTCGGGGGAAAGAGAGGGAGGATTGGAAGAAGGTGAAGAGAAAAGAAAAGAAGTTGGATGTGGGAGACTGAGAGGAAATGGGAGGGAGAGAGGAAGTTGAAAAGAGCAGAGGGAGACTATTTAGTTGGTGAAAGATGGAAATAAATATTAGTTAATACGAGCAGGGAGGAGACTGGCAAAGAGTGGTGGATACTAGTTGTGAAACAGGATGGAATAAATTCTGGTGACTGCTGCTCTGTCGTCTGGCTGGAGTTTAGTCTTCAGGGTTATGTTATTAATAGGAACTTTAAATAGTGTCCTTTCATCTTAAAATACAGAAATACATTTATTGTGGGTTTACACTAGCTGTGGATGAAGCTGAATGTGATGCATTATTTACAAAACTATAATTATTATACATTATTTACACATAACTATCTAAAACTCATGTAAAGACATACAAAAGCTTCCAATATTTTACAGGAAAAAATAGTCAGCCCTCCTCATAGGTGCATGAAAAATATGAAAAGAATTTCACTTCAACCTAATTCTCATGATGTATGATTTAGAAAATAAAAACCATGCAAAATCTCTATTTCATTTTTTAATAATGGATTTCACATGGCTGGATTTCATGCCAACACTAAAAACGCAGGGTCTTAAACTTACCCTGGGATCCAAGAGAGAAATTTGTCTGAGCCTGAGACACCAGACCCGCCAGGAACAGAGCTGACCCACAGAGTAAGAAACACTTGCACCAAAGGGACTCATTACGGCTCTGATGGCTGCTGAGTCTGCTGCAATCACTGCTGAAGAATAACAATTTGATATCAGTGGATGCAACAGCAGAAGAGAGGCAGCAACACAAACACACGCGGTACGCACAAACACACACACACAGAAAACATGTGCAAGGGTCGATATGAAGACAGCTGCACACACCCTTCAGTGTTTGAAAGAGAGACAGATATAAATCACACTTCTGCCAGATGCGCAAGTATAAAAGTGAGTGTGTGTGGAGAGGAGAGAGTAGGAGAGAATGTATATACATTATTATGTGTGTGTGTGTTGTGGTCAGTGTTTGCGTGAAGTAGAGTCTATTTAACACGAGGTATTAACTCTGCTAATCACACCCAGATGACCAGAGGCAAACATAGCTACAGTGTGTGTGTTGTGTGTACGTGTTGTTTGTGTGTGAGCCCGCTGCGATGAATGTATCATGACTAACTTCCACTCAACAGAATTTAAAGTTCTTCCCAAAACCCATGTTGAGGCCTGAACATCTCTGCGAGAAGCCCCTAATTAGTCTGTGTGTGTGTGTGTGTGTGTGTGTGTTTCCATGCACGTGTGTCAACGTTAGTGTTTGTGGTGCTCCACATCCTGTAAACAACAAGCATCACAACAAAGTGGTTGTTACACGGTCCTGAACTTTTGCCTCATATCTGACTATTTGTCTTTCTGTTTCAGTTGACTTCCAACAGCAATGATGGTGGATGAAACTCCATCAGTAAAGAAAAATTAAAGGAAAAAATCTCAAAGATGGTTTCTGGCCATTTAGGTAGTTCTAATCAATTGATGTTTTTTCAAATGTTCATTTTCTGCTAAGTTTGGCGTTTTAATTTAATTATTTGACGGTATAAAAGTAAGTGTACGCCATGATTGACAGCTGATTGAATCTCAATTGGTTGGGCAGGTGTACTAGCTGGACCTCAATACCACGTGTCCACTGGTCGTAATACTGCACAGACTCTGACTTCACAAAATGACGCTACCAAAGACGACAGCGGCTGTATTCTGATGTTTTGGCTTTTTTTTTTCACAGTAGGTCATTATTATACTATATACTATAAGTCTATTTCCCTAAATGTCACTAACTTTTTCCTTTAAGTTTAATTGATTCAGTTGAGGAAAACTATATCAGCCATGAGAAGAGGAATGATTTAATTGTTGAAGTATCAGATAACATGTCACACAGTTTTGATGTGGTAAAAGAGTCTCTCTTTTCTGTTGCTGAAAGAACAAAGGCATGCCGTCAATGCTCTGCCATTCCGCTTTGATTTACTGTCTTGGAATCTCTTGCCCTGGTTTCAGGTGAGAATCATCCTACGCTGCCACAACTTCTTTATCACCATCTGTCCCTGGTCTCACTGATCAAATGACAGGGCAGTGACAAAGCTCCAGAAAGAGGTAGAGGCTTTATCTTGAGGTGAATCAAACAAGTTTTGTCTTCGTCACCCACCCCTCTGTCTGTCTCTCTGCTTACTTGTCTACCGGGTATATCAGTCCACTCTTCTAGCCAGTGTATCAGCTTGTCAGGGTTGTCTGTCTTCGTTTGCCTGTCACACCTGTCTCTTGTGTCCCACCTGCCCGCTGGACCCGCCTTTTCCAGCCTTGTCTGCCTTTTGTGCTTGACCACACGCCTGTCTACCTGCTCTTTATCTCCCGCCTGTCTCTGTGCAACCTGACCTGACTGTTGTCTCCGTCTTTTCAGAGCGTGACTAGCTGGCTGACCGACCTCTGGCTGATGAACTACCCACTGCAGAGCAACTGGGACACACATGCACACACACACACACACACACACATAAACCTGAACGCAGAGGCGGCTCATTCAGCCTCGGTGGCTGGCCCCTCAGCCCTGGCCCCGAACCACTAACCATCCGCTCACGCACCACAGACCTGTGAGTGTTTAAGACACGAGTTCTGAATCTGATCTACTACGATAAAAGTAAAAAAGATCCAGCCTGGGCAGGCTATAGGCTGGAGTTTTTTCCTTATTTTTAGGAGTTTACATCAAAGAGGAATTTGGGAATATGACACAACATACCAACATATATGCTCATGTGCACACACACACACACACACAAAGGGCTATAATTACACTATTACACCATACAAGGGAAAGTAGGAAAACCCAGAGACGCAGCAGAAAGAGAGGTAAACAGAAAACTGGTGGACTCATATTCTAGTGGCTACACACTAGCCACACATTACTGGAGAGAGAAAGAGCCAAAACACAGGGTTCACCCAGTACATGAAGCCAGAGGAAGTAATGTGTGTGTTTGTGTCTGAATAAGCACAGAGGAAGATGAGTAAAGCTCCATTGGTCCTTAAGTGATGTTATAGTTACTGGAGCTGTTATCAAAAGGGTTTTTTCTCTTAAATGTTAAGTGTTCTTTAAAATGAATGGAATGCTCAACACAGTCTCTCCCACCCATCAATCACCTGTGTGCTCTCTCTTCACTGTCCTATAATAGGTTCAGGGAGTGATGCTGTCTCCCCAGGATGTGGCTGAGGGAAAACTTGTTTCCTTGTTTGCTCAAAGCTTAGAGGCGCAATTCACCTGCACAACACACAAAGTTTTCAGTACCTACTTTATATCCTAAACCAGTTTCTGAGTCACACATCCACACCATCTGGAAGTAATGAAGCTGGGCATGACTTTTTTTCCCCCCTATATGTTTTACAGCTAGGATTGTGCTGGCGATTATTTTCATTACTGATCAATCTCATTTTTTTTGGCCAAATAATAATTTAATTACAAATGTCACAAAATAATACAAAAATGTCCATCTAAATTTTCTAGGAGTATGTTCAAAATTGTTGGTTTTATTCAACAACCCATCCAAACCCACATTTATTCACTTACAATAACATTACACCTAGAGCAGTCTCTACTGAGAAGCTGGAGCTTGTGAATGTTAAGCTTTTTGTTTGCAATTAACAATTATTTTCATTATTGATCAATTTGCTGATTTATTTTCTTGACTAATTAATTGTTTTGCTCTGCAGCTTTCCAGAGCCAACACAAATATCTTTGAAATAGTCTCTAGTTTTGTCCAACCACCAGTTTAAAACTCGGGTGAAAGCAAGAAATCACTGGAGACAGTGGAACAAGCAAATGATGGCATATTTGTTGACATATGGCTCAGACAATTAACCTTTGCTTAATTTTTTGTTGCTTCATTTTGCTTTTCAATACACTGAAAAGCTAAATCTGTGTCTTAACAACCCTTTCTTTATGTGCAAAGATCTGATTTAATATGTGAGTGTGTTATCTGTGTCATCTGTCAACCACTCTCTGACTGCTGAAGATCTGTTTTATTTCGCTTCATTCCAAAAATATTGATGTGATCTCAAAAACTTCTGGAAACATTTTTATAAAAGTATTACGTTGGAGACTCAAGTGAATATCAAACAAAAAATTTCTATAATTAGCTGTACTAAGGCCACCAGAGTGGGAGTAACATTTTTCTGTCTGGATTCTGAGATATTGTCCAGAAGGTGCAGAAAGTTTGTCTTGTTTGAAATATATCAGTGCACAGAGTCGGAAATCCTAAGTGTAAAACATACCATGCATGCCAGTTGATGCCATAATAGTTTGACAGAAGACAAAACAAGGGAATTAAAGAGCAATATCAGAGGAATGTAAACATTTTAATGCCTCAAATGAAACTTGGTGAAAATGCTCACGCCTGGCCTGTTTGCTACCTCCCAGTCAGTTGGTTTCATTTCCATCGCTGCTGTTTGATGCTCAACATCTGACTACTGCACTGCACTTCATAAAGTTTAAACCAAATGTTCCCTTTCTCACCCATTCCAGAAACCCCACCACACACACACACACACACACACACACATCTCACTGCTAGAGAGTCATCCAGGGGCCACCCTAATACTCAATGCACAGGTGACAGAGTCTACTCTGGATGGACTGCACCAGACCAAACTCCAGCCTTTATACGTGAACACATGCAAACCCACAACACACACACACACACACTTTCTTCTATACACCCAAGAGCTATTGGGGCTGAACTCTGTGGTTAATGACTTTCCCACCCACTACACAGTATGCAATATGTTGAAGCCGCTATCAATAAGTGGCTTTTTCAATTTGGTAACGCCCCATCGCCCCTCAAGTAATCTCACATCTCCTCATCACAGGCCACAGTACGCCGATTTCAGTGAGATGAGCAATTTTGTCAGCCATTAGAAACCTGCGTAACCCAACGCTTTTCAGCTTACCTTGCCCTTCTGAGTACCGACTCAGGGCAACTGCCATCTGAGCGACATCAAAACTTCCTGATGTAAAACCACCTTTGGAAACTGTTTAAGTCCAGATCACAAAATCTCCTCTGATTAATAATTTAGGCAGTAAGTGCTCTACTGTGCTCTCCACTGTGCCCCGTCATTTAAAATCACTGCTCAACATGGCTTTGAGTGACCATTGTTTGCTGAACTGTTTATGTATAGCCCACTTTGTAATAAAAAAGGATAACACAGCAAGGTTTATTAAAGTTTCAGATGAAAAACCAGACGTCATATTTTTTTTCTGACAGAGTGACAGAACTAAGTGACAGAGCTATGAAGGGCACTGTGTGAGAGTATACGTGTAGCTTTTAGCCAATTTTTTAATATTTTAATAAAGTTTAATGATGCCATTTATTCAATCTAGTGATAATGCCGGTGTTTACATGTGATAATTGAGTGCAGATTCAGCCATTTACTGCTAAATATGCAAGCACAGATGTGGAGATCATTTTGCTGTGTATATTTCAAGAGGGTAATTTTGACTTCAGTCGCTTTTGTTTTATTTACCTGTTTGACTATTGGCCGTACTCCTTGATTGATTCAAGATGCTCCCCTATCCCTCAATTTCTATTAATTTTACCCTTCAATACTCTCTCTTGAGAAATAATGCTGCGAATATATTTTAAAAACTGTATTAGTAAGGATAATAAATAGCATTTTATTTGGTATCACTAGGTACCACAAACAAAAATCTCTACTGATTGTCATCACCACAGGCAGTAGTTGTAGCTACTGTAAAATGTGCCTCAAATATATCCACGCACCTTTAAATAAATATTTCAAGGTAAACCGCTAAATTGTGCAGCTTAACTGTATTAAAGGGTTACACTTCACCACCTTTGAGGTTCATATTACGCTTAAATACACGTCATATGAAGCATCAACCAAGAGGCACCAGCATAAAACTCACAGTCTTGGCTGTCAGTCTTTTCAGTTTATGCTCTCTAATTTATTTGTTTACACTGGTGGCCATGTTGTCCACTGACTGGGGTTCATATTTGACCAGGGTTTGCAAACAAATAGAAGAGAGGCAAAATGATCGAAGGTACCTGAAACTTGAAGGCAGCCGTTAGCTGGGTCATGTGCAGCGTGAGGCACCTGACGTGCATCTGGCGCTGTTCATTTTCTCCTGAACATCCTCCTGTTCCGGGAACCCTGCGGGCACGACTCACCGCCAACACCGCGCACAGTAGCACCACACCGGCCTGACGAACTGGCTATGGCAGTGAACCGAAGGAAACTAAATAATGATTAATAATAATAAACGTAAATTAAACGATAGTCTTTTTTCTTCCTCGTGTCCGGCTCGTCAACGTCCTACTCGCGACCCTTTAAGTTCAGAATAAAGAGCATCTACTTCTGCCTGAGCGAGCGGGGAGTGGAGCTGCTCTACACTCCTCGCGGACACTCCCCACCACCGGCACAAGTGTGGCCACGCGGTGTTGCAACGCTCTTCATCCTTATTTTTCTGCTCATCATCATCCTCACCAGCTCTGGCGAGCTTCATCGCGTTTTCACCAGCATAACCCACCTCCTTACACCTGTAGCACATGCAACTTATCATTATCATTTCATCGTCATTCTTATCATAATCATCATCATCATCACATCCTTCATATCTATCATCATCATTTATGCTGGGTTCTTACACCATTTGCTCATGCAATCAGTGCCCTGTGGCTAAACAGCCCCAGGGACCCATCCAATTTCGGTACATCACTATAATTATTTGATTTCTTGTCCAAAATAATTGGTCAGCTGCATAGGTGTGTAACAATACAATCAATGAGACTGAATTTAATTTAGCCGCTAAGCTTCAGGGTCCTGGTATTGCATATGCTAGTGCAATGACTTAACGGGACATCTGAACAAAGCCATTGTTGATACTGTTAGAGATATGTGCTTTTCCTATTATGACAAGTCAAAATTTGTGCACTGGGAAAGCTTTATTAATCACCTCCATCATCACTATCACCCTATCTTCCTCTTTTCATCAGCCTCATCCTCCCCAATATGTTGATGATCATCATTTCCATCTCCATAATTATTGTATAGCGTGGTTATTTTGTCACAAACTCATCTCCAAATATCATCATCGGGTCATCACTCACCTTTCCTTAACACCATTATCTTTCTTATCTTCCCATTTCTCATCATTAACCCCTCCTCCATCATCATCATTTTAGCCTGTTTTTTGATCTTCATCCTTAATCTCTGTTCATCTCCATCCTTATCATCTTTATCTACCCCCTTTCGCAATTCTTATCCCACCTCCAACACCATGATGATGATCATCTTCATCTCCATGATCATTATCAGTGTCATCATCATCATCACAAGCTGACCCTAACTCCACCGGCCATCATCGCTATCACCATCATCACAATCCCGCATGTGGCATAATTATCATCACTGTAATCATCATCTCTTTGTTTTCTCTTGCTTCACTGGTGTACACGAATTATTCATCAACATCATTATCATCATTATGTTTGTCATCTTTATCATCTTTTTTCATCATCATCTTCACCTCCAACACCATTTGATCATCATTATCTTCATCTCTGTTATCAGCATCACAGGCATTGTAATTACCATCAACACTTTCAGCCCTTCATCATCATCATCATCGTGTTGCATAATCTTCATCATGTTATTATGATCATAGCTATCACTCAGATTTTCTCTGATCACCTATACGTGGTGATCATCTTGTTTTAACCACCATCATTACTGCACCAAACAAGTCCAACACATGTAAATGGGTTCTAAAACAAGAAACAATCTGCAGAAGAAGATCAAGATAAATGCAATCATAAAACTGATCAAATATCAGGAGATACGTGCAGGGAAGTAAGAAAAGGCATTTATGGTCTCATGGTTTGCATGGGAAGCTATTGTTTGAGGGCCATACACTTAGCCATTACTATTCTTGAAAATAAAACTTCCTTTATAGTCTGGAAACTCTCTTCGTGGGTAATTAAAGAGCAGATTAATAAAAGAGTATTTATTAATGGAAAGAGACCGAAGAATGTGTTGAGGTAGGTGTCTGTCACCACAAATAATGTGTGTTATCACCACTTTCTCGACAGCAACTGTTGAGCCAAGGGGGCTTACGAGAACCAGGGCCAAGTCAAGATGTTTTAGGACACAGGGTTGAAAGTCTATTTGTTTATACGAAACCGTAAACTCCAGAAGAAGAGTCATCTCTGTTGGCAGCAACACGTGTTAGAATCACCCAGGATTTGATTTAGGAATGAGTCGTATAACATTAGTAAGAACTGGCAGGACTTTTGTTGGCCCTGTAGTGGAAACCACGCCATTCTGTCCGTATAGAAAGGACTGCATACTGTAGGTTAGTCTAATAATTCAGACTAGTGGTTCCCAACCTTTTGGCTTGTTAACCTCAAAACTATCTAGGGCTGTAACTAAAGATTATTTCAGCACTATTAGTTTTGTCTGTAAATATCAGAAATACTACTAAATAACTAATTCCCTTTAGCTCAAGGTGATATATTTAGATAGCTTGATTTTATTTTAAGAAATACTTAAATTTGAGAAAAGTCAGAACAATTTCTATGCAAATAGAAATGCGTCTTTTTCTCTTTTCTTACCTGCAGAATCATCTGTGACCCCATTAGATTTATCTTCAGGGCTTTAAGGATCCCAACCCCCAAATTGGGAACCACTGGTCTACAGACTACATCAGACCTGATGACTGCATTACTACTGCAAGAAAGACATACATATGAAAGAGACACTACTTAGTCATTTCGAATAGGTAATGTGCTGTAGTTTATTTTGTCGGGTATCAGTCATTGTGTTCAAAGGTTGTGTGTGTGTGTTTGTGAGTGTACAATGCACACCTGACCCCAGAGGACCCAGGTTGTCCTTAAATCAGAAAGCGTAAAATCAGTTCTCGCACACAAGCACACACTCATGCTCTCTTTCTCTCTCTCTCTCACACACACTGACACACACACACACACTAACCAGTAGTTGCCCATTATCTAAATGACTGAAAGAATATTTTCATATTTTCATAAAACACCCTCCTCGGGTTTCTGAGTAAACCATTAGTGGAGTAAAGACCCTCCCCAACACACATACCACTCAAACACACACAAGCACATGTGTATCAGACATACAATAGAAGGCCGTCTGTCCAGATCTACTCATGGATTAAAGCCAAAATGTCTTGAATTGGCTGGAGAGAGAGAGAGAGAGAGAGAGAGAGAGGAGACGATAAAGACAAAGAAACAGAGAAAGTGGAGAGACAGAAAGAAAGAGGGACAGACAGGACAGACAGAGAGAGGAAACACAGATGTCTGGATGAAAAATGTGCCAGAATCTCAGCTCTAACTAGTCAGCAGCTGCTACAACAAACCTACGACAGGACCTCTCAGGAGGACTACTGACTGACAGCGCCTTTTCACCTTGATTTTCTACATTTCGCTGCAAGTAATCAAGCTGTAGCCTGATTATTCATCTGACTACTAAATGAGTGGTGCCAGGTTATTATTGAGAACACCAAAAGTTACATCCACAATACATAATATATAATATTCAGGGAATTTGAGGTGGAATTACTACTACAATTACATGAAAATTAAACTGAAGTCCAGTGACTTTACCAGTGACAACACTGAGTATGTCCTATCATTAACTGTTATCTATACCTCATGAGGAGATAAGCTGAGAAACCTGGGGGTTTCAAACAGTAAGCCATTTAGTTCTGTAATCATACTGAAACAAGCTGGAATACAATCAGTTTGCATGTAAATAAACTATACTGGCGCTTTTATTTTCTGGCATTTTTCTGCCGAATTTAGTAAAGAATAGTGAAACAATATTTTTGACAACCTTGAATTGTTCAACAGATATTTTATGTTTATCACTGAATTTCATGACTGCTCTGGTCACTTTTTCTGTAATCTGTGTTGTAAGTAGCTTTTATAATGACATAATAAGTAGAGCAGTTGAGCTTATATGAAAAGGGATATCATGGGTGAAGTGAGGATAGTTTAAAACACAGGCAAAATTCATACACAGAAAGTCTAAAAAATTTAACCAAATGAATGGTGGAAGGTTTAAAGGCCATCTACGGCTATTATAAATTATTCAATGTGACTGTTTTAGGTCAAAGCGCAAATTAAAGTGAAGATTTGTTTTTTCCACTCAGAAATGTGTTTGCAGATCCTTACTCATGTAATGTTTTCTTTTTTGAATACTAGTAAGATCGAATTTCATGAATCATGCTAATAGAGAATACACCACATGCAGCCTCTGATGATGCAAACTTATGAACCGGTTCTGTTTGAGATCTGACTGCTGGACCTTCATCACAACATACCATAAACACAGCTAAACCCATAGAAATAACTGCCTTAACTACAAGACGGAGGTTTCACCAAATATAATCTTTTATGTATTATGTCACTGATCTAATCCCTGTTATCTTACTCCGTTGAATCCAGAGCATTTAACTGTTTCTGTCACAACTCTACATGTTGTTATGCGATTCCTGTCCATGATTACTGAAGTGGTCAGAGATGATTCTCTACAGCTGAAACCACTCACAGCCCAATCTCGTTAGCCCACTGATTTGCCAATGCCACCTTCAAAGTCCATCCATCTATTAGCTATACTACTTATCCCCAGGTGGTGGGTGACAGCTAATCCCAGCTGACAAAGAGAGGTGGGCACCCTGGACAGGTCACCAGTCTATTGGCAGGGCTTCAAAGCATTGGTTCAGGTGGTGGAGGGACCCGTATGTAGCTCATTGTAAGGCCCTCTGAAAACTCATCTCCTCTGTAATTCCTCTCCTAACTCCTCTATCCTAATGCCTAACTAGCCTTACTGTGCACTTGCTTTCACCCCTTTTGATGTGATCTACCTGCACTCTATCTCCTAATGATGAGGGACTGGTACCCAAAGTAATTCAAAACTGTACAGCACAAGGCAAGCCAAAGGATACTTTCACTGCTTAGCAGTGAGTGCCAAGAGAGAATGGTGCCACAGTGTCACTATGTGGTAAGAATTAATTAAGTTTGTGTATGGACCAAACTCAGATCAAATCAAGGTTTTCTAGATTGCTTACTGTTCAAGCAAAAAGAAAAAAGGTGATGATTGACAGCTTTTGGAAAACCTGTTTACATGTCAGGTAGATGAGGGTGTTTTATCTAAAATCCATTCTCATTACCTCCATAATGATGCAGATCCAGTCACTAGTCCTCTCAGATTAAACTGACAGCAGAATTACTCTAAATCAATTTCTCCGATAAATAATCCGAAGAGCCAAGAAGACAAGAAAGCGTCATGTTGAGGATTTACAACCTGGCAAACCAAATGTTGTTCTTATTATTGGTTAAAATTGATATGGTAAAGCATTACTAACAATTTATTTGCCATTTATAAATCCATTATTAATATCATTACATTTAAGCCAACAATTGAGGTAACTATTGTCAATGGTCCTTGGTGAGAAGGGGTAGGGTTTTGTCTCTGAGCTCTCTTGGTGGCCTGGCCAGGCGTTGAATCGACAGAACGGAAAACTAGTGACCTCCCTAAAGCTACATCTTTTAAATATTGTGTAACTGGTGAGACTCATGTTTGGGGAAAATTAGCAAACACAGTCAGAGATTGATTCTAGAGGTCGAGTAGCCAACAGGCCGATACTCACTCCCACCCAGACTGACATGGAGCTGTCTGCTCCTCAGTTCAACGCATTCCCTGTCTCTTATAATTTAGCCTGGCTTTGTATTTTCTCCTAGAGAAAGAATCATAGCGTGTTAGCTCACAAGACCAATATCCAAGCTCGCAGATCTCCACTCCAGAATAAACGTATGGCATTACAAGATAATGAAGAAGAAAAGGAAGCATGGATGTTTTATAAAACAGTTATGTTGATAATTTACTTTGCGTGGAATTACACCTCTAATCCTCATTCCTGCTTGATTTCGGTTAATGAACGCGAACGTTTCAAGCATTTATGAGACAGTTAGCTGTACCGCTGCTGTTTTGCTGTTACTTTCCATCAGGTAGCCTCAGTGAGCTAATGTAACTTTAACCGTTTGGGGTGTGTTGTGGCTCAGTTATGTTGATCAGATTAATCTGTACCATTACTTCTGTTAGTTCAGTCATTAGTTTATCATAGAAATCTCTAAAACAAATTCAGAGATAGTTATGTGTGTCATAACACAGTTTACCCGGTGTTAGTTCTAGATTGCTGTCAGATCATGCATGACAGCCATTGATTTGTACTTAAATTCATCAACGTGGACTTACTGCATATATAAAATACACACACATTATAAAAGTATATTTATAGAGAGGTTACGAATCATTATATATTATATAAGATAGCATTTCTATCTTAATAATCCATGTATTTTCTTAGTTTCCCAATAAGAGAAGTGGATTCAAAGAAGAACCTCCCCTAGTTAGAGCAAAAGAGGGCCTGTTAGCCCAGTAGACCTAAAGGGATTGCTCTGAGGACTTGCATAGTCACTGAAGACCACATGTCTGTTTCTTCAAAAGCGTCCTTGACAGGAAATGCCCAAAAGTCAAGAGAAAGCGCAGAAGTCATCCTCATCCTCCAGTGAAGAAGATGCGAAGGTGAGAGATGATTCAGCTGTATTACTGTTGTTGCTGAATATTATAAAAGTGGTTATCATCATGTATTTGTACCACAAGCCGTTTATATGAGAATTTTTTAATTTTAGACATCCAAAGAACAAGATGTCTCCAGTGGTGGGCAAAAAGTGACAAGATAGAAGTAGAAGAGGTTACAGACTGTGACCTCAACACCAAACTGACAGTAACGAGGGACAATACTAAGTAGCTGAGCATCATTCATTTCCATTTATATGTTTATCCCTGACTGTGATATTTCTGTCTTTCATACGACAGTAGAGAGAAACGGAAAATTCTGTTTCACCACTAAAGATGATTCCTGTGCTAATCTGACTAAAAAGCCTGTCTACAGACAGACAAAATATTGCTAAATAGACCAGAACCTGTTAATAAGGCAGAAGAGCGTACTAAAACGTGCGCCTCTTTGCCATTCCATCGAAACACTGGTAAAGCAAAGCATCATATTTCAGGGAATTATAGTGCTGGGTGGGAGAGGGCTGGGAAAGGAGATCCTCAAACCTTGGAGTACTGCCACTCCAGGTACAGCCTCAGAAAACAGAGAGACTTTTAAAGGCAACTTAGATGAATGTCTTCCCAGAGGAGCCCATCAAAATTTAAGAAGCTTAATGAGTCCCAGCTCGGTTTCTGCTGAACATGAGCAGAAGAAGAAGGCAGAGTTGAGGAACCACCAAAGACTGGAAAGTACAGCAATGCTATCAAGACCAGGGAACCAAGCAAGACCTCACACCTTTCTCAGCAACCAATAGATTATGTCACACCAGCTCTGCCTTTCAAGGTTTTAAGATACCTGCCAAAAGGTTCAGCCAAGGCCAGTAGATAGCCTCCCAGGATGACAGTGATCTACTCTGCAAAACAGAAATCCTCAAACATGGACCCTGAACTTCAGACCTGGGGCCCCTCACAACAAGAAACCCCAAACAGGAAATCAGTCCAACAACATCACAGCCATTTAGACGAACCCAGGCTCTTCCATCCTGTGAAATAACATCCCATCCAACAGCCAACGCTAGATATGGCAGTGACACCACCAATCGAACTGTGGCATGAACCAGGCAACGAAAGTTAATCTCACGCAATCCGAAACGTCCCATGCCACACTACTGTCTTAACATCCCTAATGATTAAAAACAATAGTCCTACCAACCAATTGGTCTGAATGAGAGATGACGTTCAGTACTTTGTCTCGACATAAATGCTGTTCCTTAGATGGTGGTTGAAGAGCCCACCGCCCGCACTGAGAAGAAATTGGAGGTGAATGTTGCAGAGCTATGGAGAACTGACCTGTATGGGAAATAGACCCCCAGAAGAGGAGCCAGATGCACACTGTGTTTCCTATATCCATCTCAGTATGGCATACATGCATATATATGTACTGGAGAGTGGCAAATATGTGATTAATTTGAAACTCCTGTACACCCATGATGTGCAAAATAAACTCACAAATTTAATGGCCACGAACTTGTGTCTTATTTATTATGCAAACAACCTCCCACCAGGACCCGATCCTTGTTCCGGACACCAAATATCTCCCTGAACACCTGATTATGTGAAAAGATCCAACTCACTCTGTCTGTAGTGCTTTAAATCATTTAATAATTGATGCTCCTGAACACCCATGGCTTCCTTAATACGCCGAACAACGAAACCAATCACCCCAAAACACATTGTGCACACCTGAGAGGCCCAAACGCAACACACTTCCCACCTGCACCCGCCTCAGTCCGCCTCACCGTGCCACTTGGTTGTGGCTAACCTTGTTCCTAGCCCCCACCATTTCATTCATGGTGCAACATTTTAGGCTGTGAATAGGAGAGTTACTAAATCAGACAGATTGGTACATTTTCAATATAATTGTGAACTGGAATAAACTGTCCTCACGCACAATCACTACTCTGCTCTCTCCCACTTCCATGTTATCTCAGCCCTGGGATTCCCCTGTCATCCTTCTGATCCCGCGGTGGTGCTTCAGAGCTGATTCATTAAAAGGGAGAGGCCTGTCTGTCTCTCAGGGCACACCCGGCCACTCCCGCATCCTCACACTTACAACCCCTAGCCGGGACCCCGAACCTGGGCAGCCCCATGCAGCAGGGCCACCGGAGAGCAGCTCGTGAGTGCCGACTTGGCTGAAAAATATCATTTCAGTGTCCTGCCAGCTCCAGTCATTTACAAACCGCCGACCTGAACCCGAAAGCTGGCGGTTGGCGCCTGGTTCATGAGTTTCATCAGATTTCACTGGGAACTGTTGCGTTCCTGCAGACAAAAACATGACGGCCGATCAGATATAAATGTCACCCATGGTTAGAAGAGCAAACATAACTGTAACTTAGGCAACACAATAAATACTAAATGGGAAAGTCTTTACTTTGACTTTTTATGTGTTAAAACATAATAGAACAATCTACCTTCACTGCCCAACACTTAAGCTCCCTGTGGAATCTTGGCCACCATGTGAGCTGTGTTTGAGTAAAATGCCTGACTGTCTCACTGCACAAACACCCAGGTAAGCACCAGCACTGCCTGAATCCTGGCCAACAACTACCGCCACAGCACAATCAGCATCCCCGCTATGTCGTGGCCACGTCAACCCACCTACCAGCCAATACTAATCAAACACTAACACTCCCAACACTGGTAGCATGACCTGACTCCAAAATGAGCGAAATGCGCCGAGATCTAGTGAACTGCTGTACTCCATGAGCTACCACCATAATCCTCCGAACAGAACCCGAACCCAGCCTGTGTCCTCCAACTCCAATCCTTCCTGTCCAAAAAGGAAAGTGCCCACGCCAGCCTTCCGTTCCCCAACACGTTCACTCATGTGTCAGCACCAAACACATCCTGTCTTACGTGACCTGTCAGGCCTTCCTGTCACTTGTCTCCCTCTCCTTCCTTCTCTCTCTTACCTCCTTGTCCCATGGGTCTGAATGCTGAGAACGATGACAGAGTGCTGCAGCTGTCTGCAATACCAATGTCTGTACCCAGGGTGCCTCATCCTGTGCACGGAGTCGTCCCCCCATTACTGCCGCTGCTGCAGAGTGTGTGTCCTCCAACAATGCCATGCATGACCGTAAGGGTCCAGCCAGATAGTCCCAGCTGGGATGAGAGAAAGATAGCCAGACAGAGAATTGCCAAGAACAGACGTGCCGGAGCAAGGAATCCGGCCTAGTCCAGTGAACTCCTGAAATCACAGCAGTTGCTGTCTGTCATTCCCACATCTCTTCTGACCCATTCTCCAATCGCCGCCATTCCAGACACCGTTACTGGGATCATCTGTCGAATCTGTGACAAACTGAAATAATTGACCTGTGCTCACAGCCACCCAGACTTTGCTGTGTGTCCGATCAAAAGACGCCTCCCTTCCCCAAAATGATAAGAACCTGCTTGCAAAGCCTCCCCATGTGTGAAGGCCCCTTAGCAAGAATGACTTGAAGCCAGAGGCTGAGAGATCCAGACATGGCTCGCTTTCTCTGTAAAACGCTGAGTTCTCCCGTGCTGCCTCGCAGACAACCATCAGATCTCCTCACCAGTGCCGTAACAGGAGTTGCACACCAGCCCAGCCACATAGTCAGAAGAGACCAGACCTTTTGCAGTGAGACCTGTAATAAAACGTGGTTCAGGGATTAATGTGTCTTCATGCAAAACAGGAAATTACTCATATTGTACCTGTCATGCCAGCCATCTCCATGCACCTCAGTCCCTGTCCACCCACCCGCTCCCATTCTCCAGTTCTTCCTCCCACCGTCGTCCATCTGGCACAGAGGTCAACCCAACAGAAAACAAACGCCAAAATGTCCTCAGCCAACCCCAGTCAGTACCAGAGAAGCCAAACGCCACCATCCCGCAAAATGACAGCCTGTGCCGTGCCTGCAGTGCCTGGTTCCCCATGCATGGTCTGGTATGCATGCAACTGATTCAATAAGATTAAACAAACCCCAAAGAATGAGGAAGAAGAGAAGACCAAATGGGACCCTAGCAGACGTGTTTGAACTAGAGGATTATGAGTGCTGTCTGATGTTGAGGTGGAAATGAAGGCCGCTATGACGACCTCTGTTAGAGTGTAACAAAATATATATTTTGAATTTCGCTATCTTGAGACTGTGTTTTAATTAACGTCTCTTTAATCTACGTCCAACCCATGAGCTTTAGTTCTGGCTATTGTACAAGGCATGATCCAACTCCCCGGCCAACCCTGCATCTAATTCAAGACGAACGTGATACGCAGATACTACTGCACAATACGCACCACTCAAAACCGTTATATAACACAACAGCTCTCACTGACAAAACGGTACCTTTGGTGTTTCAAGCCAATGATACCATCCAAAACCACCATGGACCTTCAAGACGTCCTGCAGTGCCTGAGTTAACCGATCATTGGGTCCTTGGTCAGACTGTCCCACCTGAAAAGCCACAGCAAACTGTCTTAAACCCCAACCTTCCAACCCAGCAACGTGGACGAAAGAGGAAAGTGCCGTTACAAGCATCCAGTTTCAGAAAACACCAATGCCACACCAGTTTATCTTGGACCCTCCTGTTTATCTTAATTATATCCCAGTTTTAAAGATTTCAACAGTGTTTGTGTTTTGTCAGAAATCTTGTTGCAACCATGACTGATACCCCAGCTGACTTTAAAAAAAACAATCTGAAATGTGGAAAAACAGATAACCAGAAAATCGGACAAATATGTAATCATGTATCAGGTGTGTCTCTAAATGTAGGTCAGTGTAAACAGTCCTTGTCTGTCTCACAGTCCAAGTCCCCACTCATGTAAAGTTGTCCAATGCAAAATGACCAACATAACACAGAAACCACAGAAAAATTAGGCAATATTAAATTCCAAGCAAAAGAAACGAACAATCCGTCCCCCACAGGACAATGATTTGAACAGTTCCTCCCACAGACACGTCAACACCCAGCCTGTCCAACATCACCTAGAGAGTGCAGTACCACCCAGTCCCCAAATGTGCCAACCAATCAATAATTGTCTCTGTCCAGCACGTCTGTGTCATTCTGTCAGAACGCCTGACGATCAACACAGCAGACGAGAAAACATCTGACCAGTTCCTGGAGTCGACTTGATCCCTAAATGTGAGTCTGAAAAGACAAACAAGACACAAAAACCACAAGCTGAAATGTTTCAGACTGAGGTTTCTCAGTTTCTTAAATGCAAAGATATTCTTGTTCCTCTGTAACAGGTTTCAGCTATAATCAGAGATGCAGTATGTTGTCTAAAATGCTGTTGTGAAACATATTTGTTTATTAAATATGGGAGCTGCAACGAAACCCAAATATCAAACTGTCAGCTTTATGAACGCCTTGGTCCCTCCCTGACAGCAGTGCTGAGATACTGAGTCATCCCCCAGATAAAAGCCTCCTCCACTGGGGCATGATTTGGTGTGCCCTGCACTGCGCAGAACCCCACAGAACTACACAGAATCAGGTCATCCACAAAGCTAGGGCACCCAAACGTGTGTTCAGAAGATGCCTGAGCCCGCCCACCGCAGCACCCCCCGTTCCGGATCCCACCGCCGGATCCAATCACGCCACAGTGCCGGAGTGCTGCCTCCAGCCTCTGATCCAGTCTCCCCAAGTCCACCTGTGTGTGTATGGATCACTGCACCAGTGGCACAACGTTTAATCCATCCAAGAATGCTAATGGCCAAACAATGGAGTTTCTTGCCTCGTCCTGTGTGTATCCTTGGTTCACAAGCACGATTCTGGATTTCATGGCACTATGTAGCCATCGCCAGGACTCTGAGAGTAGGGGTGAATATATATGAGGATGAGAATAATGGAGGAGTGATGATGAGTGATGGACAAACCCGCTGTGAGGCCAAGAACGTCCAAGATGGTGCCACCCCACACGATCTCCTGTCCCCGAGTTAAGGCTGTGAGTGTGAAACAAATACACCATGAGGACAGGATCCAACAGTATCCTCCCAAATGACCGTGCCCATTCCCAGCGCCGAGTTACACCCAACAGGCTCAGCCCATGTGCAAGAACAACAGACGACCGAATCAGAAGAAAACCAATACCAGAACATCTACAAAAACATGATGCAGTTCAGCCCATTCCCAATTGCGTTTAATCCAATTTGTCCCCACCCCAATCCAAATCCAATTCATCTGTGCACGCAACACCCGCCTGACTTCCACTTGAGGCACTAGATCTTTATGCCTGAATTGTTCTTAATTACAATTCCAATAACACTGGGCGATACATCATCTTAATTGAGTTTCATCTTATAATATATACAATCCAATGCAACTAGTACAACAGTTTCTGCCATATTCTCCTTAATCAAACTTAAATGGCCAGTTTTGTCACAAAAAAAAATCATCTTGGTTCATTTTTAAAAGTTAAATTGCCCCCATCCTATTAATGATGCTGTAGTCATGGCAGCTGAACCAATGCATTATACTGAAACTGTTCTACTACCTTCCCAAGATGCTCCAAGACTAAACTCCTGACAACGACAAGTTCAGAACCTGAACATCATGATCATTGCAGCCAGCAAAATCCTATACTGAGCTCGTGCCTGATCAGTGGACCAGATCTCAATATAGTCCCCCGTGAAAGCAATTGAGCACATCCGTCAATACTATCCTCCAGGCAAAACAACGACCGTGCCACCAGAGTGTTCCCACAAGAAATACGGAGTCATGAAAGTTCCCTGAAAGTCCGTCAGTAACCATTTCTGTAATGGACAACATTTTCAATAAGCTGCAACCTCAGGTCAGTGTTGAGCACATTTGAAATTTTAATTAACTTTGTGTTGTCAGAGCTCAAATTTATTCCACTTTTGATCTGGTCAAAAACTTAACTCCCCTTCTAGGACTGGACTCTCTGAATTCTGTTGTATATTGTAGTGGTTTTGGAACCAAAGAAATACATAGACATCCCTTTTCTGTCGTGTATATTGTGTCTATGCTTAGAGAGCACTTGGAGGAAGTCTCTTCTCTTTTAGCTTTGAGAGATCTGATAATGAGTACCAAAACGAAAATAACCTAGACAACAGGATCTATTTTCTTATTAGACACAGCTTTTTATTTTACCCTGTTTTATTCTATTTAATATTTCTCAATTTTAATAATTGCTCCATCTGTGTGTGTGTGTGTGTGTGTGTGTGTGTGTGTGTGTGTGTGTGTGTGTGTGTGTGTGTGTGTGTGTGTGTGTGTGTGTGTGTGTGTGTAGGGGGAATCTCCTTCCTGTGATGTTGTCATGAATGATGATGATGAAGACAAACAACCCACGTCTGCTCAGGTCTCTCATCAGGAAGTGTGGGCCCTGTTTGAGAACATCTGGTCTAATGTGTCCCAAATAAGGTGGGTGTAATGAGGATTTTTGATGGATGCGGTGCTGGGATTCCACTTATGATTATACTGCAGATAACCACTGCAGATAACAGGCTAGGATGATGTGTTTTGTGCTGATTTTTCATTGGTATTTGTATAGAGGATGTATAGATTTGAACAACAAATGACCTGCTGACTAATACACCAAAAGTCCATTCCCGTAATTAGGATTACAATAAATGGTTGTATGAAATAGTTTTGGGGGTTGTTTATTTTCACATGTACTTTGTTTTTTTTTCCATTCCACTGACCCCTGAGGTCATAATTTTCTGTCATGTTTCAGCTTAGAAGTGTTCAAAGCGCTGGGCTTTGACCTTCACACCATGCAGAGTGCTCAGCCAGCGGGAGGCCCTCCGCCACCGCAGGACGCCTTGGCTTATTTGCACAAACTGTCCTCCATGGTCTCACAGCTGCTCCAAGCCTTCAGCAGGTATCTCAGCCCCTTCTTTATCACCGCTGCTCAGTCTAAACATAACACATAACGTTCTGCTGCTCTGCCTGACTGCCACATGCCCTCTGTGTCAGCTTTATATTGTACTCAGTCTATTAAATTTGATCATTTTAGTTGAAGGGACATTTTGTAATATTGCAGAACTTTAACTTAATGGTTATAGAGTGTATTTATAGAGCCTGAACCCTAAAGCATAAGATAAAAATGGTGACTAGAAAGAGAATTTTAGCAGGCACTTATCTGTTCAGGTCAGTGGTACATTTCATGCCACTGGCACCTCTGAATGCCTCTCCTTTAACACCCTCCGTAACCAATTTGTTTGTCCGTAGCTATGGAGATAAACATCCGGTCGATCATCATTAAACCCCCTGACTTAACCCTCTAGGTGTGTCTCACCTTTGGCTCCAAAGCCGGTCGCTCTAAGAAGCCACTTCAAACTATCCTTGATCTGTCCTTAACCAGCCTACTCCTTCCTGTGTCCTGGTTACGCGTGTTGCGTTGTGTGACCTCACAGCTTGCAGGCCCTATTTGGCATGTGGTGTTGGTGTGGCAGTAATCTGCTTGACCTTGTAGCTTTACCTTATCACCCCTCCCATGACGCAACAGGCACTGCAGCACTGTAGCACTGTTCAGCTTCTCACCGTGCCTTTGAGAAGAAAAATGCTAACAGTCGTCCGTGGGATGTCTTCACCCTCCTGTAAGCTTTGTCAGTTTATCTGCCTGTGCCTGTGCTGGCATCTGAAAATATTCACACAGGACTTAAAGATTTCAACACTATCACACGGGACAAGATGTTGGGTTGATCTTTGAATGTAATGAAGAACTCACTGCAAGATGACATATCAGTGGGCTCATTTTAAGATTATGTGTTCTCTGAACTTCTTCTTTGACTATATCAACATGTTTCTGTTCAGTTTATTCTTTGCCGCCCCAAAGCACAAATTTGGCTTGCAGCACTGGTTTGCAGTCACGTCCTTTTTTAACTTCCTTCCCTTTCACCCAGCACTGACTGGCATGGCTGCTGTGGCAGGTGCAGGAAAATATTCAATAGTAGGAAGGACATTGGCATGTCACAGAAGGAAAAGCACAGGTGTGAATAATAAAAAGTAATGTCTGCTGACTTCCTTTTAACTGCTTTGGTTTCAGCTTTCTGGCTCCTGATCACAAAGTCTTGGCTCACTAGGCCTGGTTAAGATCATTAGTAGAACCTTTGCTTTTCCTATGATATTTCCCATCATAAAGTCTGCTTTTAACAAGGCCTATATAGAGCTCTTTCAGTTGATTTGATGACTTTACTTTTACTTTCATAGCTGTTCATTAGGCTATTCAAGTATTCAGAGTATTTATTTATTTGATTTATTTCTCTTGTGACATCTCTGTTGCACAACCACCAACCCTCCTTCTCCCTCACACACACACACACACACATATAAAGCATCAAAACACCACACAAACATAAAGTCCAGTCAGAGTCAGTACATTATTCATTCCCTATGTGAGATTCGCTCTGACATTTTGTGTCTCTTTGAGGGCAGGTGACAGCAAAACTCCTGTCATCCAAAGGGCAAAGTGTCTTATATCCCACTGTTTCATCCACGTATCACTCTGAACTCCTACTCTCGCTGTGGGAAGACTTTTCCTTTGGTTGTGATGTGCTTCTGAAAATCTTTTTTGTTGTGATAAATCAAATGGAGATGGTTTTAGTTTGTTTAGTCAAAACATATTCACTGCATGAACCAAGAGAGTTCATTTGAGACGTCAGCCCATCATTACTGCTCACCTCCACCATCTTAGCTTCTTCCTGTTGTGGTCTGTAATTGATCATAATACGTGTGATGATGTGTTTCAAGGCTTGCTTAATTTCCTGTGCGATGATGTTTCTTCTTTGTTTTGTTATGTAACCTTTGCTCTGTTCCCCCCTGACTCTATAACATGTGAGTGTTTGCAACCAAATATGATAACCACAAGACAGGGGTGTTTTTAGATATTCATCTCTGTAAAGATGAGAGAATATAAGAAAAGTGATGCCTCCATTGTGCATTGTGTTCTCAGCTCAGTGGCTATAAAACAGACGAAACAGGCCTCTCAGATCATGAAGCACTAAACTCCTAAGTACGAGTCCCAAGTGCACTTTATTATCACGTAAAAGCTTTAGGCTTCTGTAGCTCCCTGTTTATTGTTTTTGCCACATAGTATATGGCTAGTTACTACCAAAAGTTTTGTCATTCCTATCGTACACCCTGTATGTTTTAATTTGATGCAGAGTTCTTCCTATGTGTGTTAGGGGGTCAGACGACTTTCATCCATCATTTCCCATTGGCAAAGTTGCGACAGTACACCTGTAGCTGCTTAAGTGGGTTCCTCTTTGAACTCTTGAACTGTTGTGATGTTAATCAGCCTGAGGAGGAGCAGTGTCCTCAAAACCTCGCTCAGTCGTCTGTGATGATCATACATGTTTTTGCATTTGGAGCTTTTAGTGAACAGGATGTATTGTTCTGACGCTGATGCACGAGGCACAATCAAGACCTAAATCTGGTGAAGGTGCAGGCGACAAGTTTTGCCACAGCTGCTTCCTCTTTCAAAAGCAGATTTTTGTAAGATCTTGCTCTTATCTCAAGCTTGTATGTGTACGTGTGTGGAATTGTTGCTCTGTCCTGTGGTTCTGTTTGTTGTTCATTTCATTTATTGTAGGTTAATGTGGCAGATATACAGTATGTGTAGATGAATTTCCCCTTTCTTTGGCCACAGGAATATAAAAATTCTTTTAGGTATTATTTTATTATGTCAGAGCATAAATTATAGTTATAAATACCAGTTTTATGCTCACACTGGCAAACACAATATAAACATGTCAAATGTGTTAGATACCTTTACAACTGTGAATGCCTTGGAATAAGCTTTTTGCTGCTATGCTACCTCCCTCTCTATCTACAGGAATCTTGGTTCACTAGGTCTCTATGTCTTCGCACTTCTGCACTTATCTATGCACATGCGTGTGTGTGTTGGGCTGCTCAAGTACAGTTGCCTAGGAGACAGCCAGACTCATTTTCACGTGTTTGAGCAGAGCTATGACTCATTCCATACAGCCTCTCTCTCTCCGTCCCCTTCTCACTCATTTTTCTCATTCTTTGGACATTAGATATGGATAATTCAGGAGTCTGAATAACCATTCCCTCCTCCTCATCTCTCCCTCCTTTACTGTCATTACTTTCTCTCTTGTTGTCTGTTACTGCCTCTTTACCGACAGTGATGTGTGCTTCAGTTTGCGTGTATGAATTTCCTTTCCATTGTTGAAAGGTGTTATATAAATAAACTTTAGTTGGGGGCGTGGTGATGGATGGATAGACAGAGAAAGCATTTAAGAGTTAAGAAATCCTGTTGTTTGCAGATCTGTGTATTCAGACTTAGGTTGTGTCATAAACTCTGAAAAGAGATTCACAGATGCTTTGTTATGGCCAAACAATCCTATTTCACTTAAAGGTGCAATAGGTAAGTTTTGCTACATTGCTAACATTAGCATTAACAGCTGTTTACTTAGCAGTCTAGTAGAAACATTGTGAGTTCAATATCAAAGTTCATTCCTTTACTCGCCAAGACCTGTGTCTGGTGGTGGAAAGCAGCGTCAATGTTGACACTCCATTTCTATCACTTGTTTTCTTCTACTGAGGTCAGCATGCTAACCAGCTAGCCCCAGGTTGTATTTCTGTCCACGGGGAATATTCTAATCTCTTGTATTGTAAATGCAGTGAATGGCTGAGGCTCTCGGCAAGTGAACAGCTGTTAGTTGTAATGTTGGCTATGTAGCGATAGCAAACACTTACATATAGCACCTTTAATTAAATTTGCTCTTTACATGTTATTACTTGTGGAAAAACTAAATGTTATTTAGTTAAGATTCACTGAACACAACTTTTTTGACAAATTGAGGTCTATATTGAACCCAGCTTTACTGGGGCAATGATTAAAATGTCACAACTTTTCCAGCTTCACCTGGAAGTGGGGTCATTTCTAATATTTGGGTTATTTTGTTCTTCAGTGTCTTGTCCTCAGCCCCTGGTTCGGAGGAAGTCCAGACACTGCTCAACATCATTCTCTCTAATAAGGTTGGTGCCGTGTCACAGTTATTGACATACAATTAGATGTCATCATAATCAAAGTCATTTCCCCCCTGCAGTGGTCTTTGCTATGTTGAGCTCACCATGACATTATTTTTTAGCTCAGCTTGTATGCGTTGTGTTTCAGATTGTTGATGTGGATTCCAGGTTGACAGCCATAGACCTACTTGATTGCTTCTCACAACAGGACTACAGGTGCGACACACACACACACGCATACTTACATTCAATAATGATAATTGCATATATATTGTTGACATAGAGCATAAATTACAAATTACAGCTGTATTCTCATCAGTCTGATTGTGGTGTATGTGGTGTATGTTTGGGATATGTAAAATAGGTTTTAGTCCTCTGGAGGCTAAGCACATTAAAACTAGTGAAATACATCCAGCAACACCTTGACTTGACATGTACCCAGCAGCGCCTGTTTTCTGACCAGATATGATAATCAAACATTTACAAGTTCTCAGAATCCTTGCCTGCTTTGTTGGGGCATGCCCGGGCAGGTTGCTGTTTTTCCGGCATCACAGCCATCACTCTGCAATACCAACCCTCATCAATATATCCCCAGCAGAGCTTTCACAATGTCTGTGGTCATGTCAACACTTCCACACAATGGTGACACTGATTGTTAACGTGTTTCTTTGAAGGAATGCTCAGTAGATCTCATAGGCATACCACAGTAACCACCCCCGGGCTGGTGTATAATAGGATGCAATTACCTGGATCAGAAATCTATCAGTTGTTCTTATCAGCCGTTGAAACATAATCACACACATTTCCTCAGAGGGTCAGGATTTATCTTGTGCATGGACAAGAATTAATGAGTGAACAGGACATACTTGTTGAGTAACCAGCTGACTTTATTTGACAAGCAGAGATTAAACAGTGCTCCTCCATGGACTCATATAAACTCTCATAAAGAAACAAAAGTGTTGACTTACCAGGCTGAGCCAGGATCACAGCAGAAGTGAGTTAATGTCACTTCACTAGCCTGTTGTCAGTGATGTCTGTTTTAAGTAGCTATATATATGTCTTAATCTACAATATCTCATGTATGTTTAAGTGGTAAAATGTTAAGTATCTTATGGAAGTACGTAGGTTTGTATGCAGCTTGATGAATTGCTGCCTAAAGGGCTGAATTTATGACCAGAAAGTCATCTCTACACTGTCCCCTATTCACTCACGGGAAACAGGCTTGACATTTAACTTCTCTGAAATTATCTTTCCTGTCTTTAGACTAAATATTAACACCTATTAGTGTACAGTCATCCTGCTTATCCTGCCTATTTTTGGCTGCTTACTTGTCACCTTAAATATGACATGGTTTAACTTTTGCTTACAGCTAGTCAGAGCTGTGTCCCTGATACTGACTGACAGCATATGTTGCTTGCTAATAGACTACATTTTGTTTATTCAAATGTAAACAGATGATAAATTGTGAAATTCGTTGTAGAGATTAGTCGATTTTGTCCATCATAGAAAATAATTGTTGTTTTTCTGTTTTATATCATCGTAAATTACATAAAAGTTTAAAAGGAAAGTCAAAGGGATCTGTATCAAGATTGTTTATGTTGTATGTTTAGGATTTAAAAAACTTACAATCAGCTGATATTTTGTTATCTGACAGTATAAAAATAATGGTTACTTGCACCTCTAGCATTTTCATTATTGTGACATCCACGATGTCTAAGATGCCATTATTCAATGTCTGCTTTTATTATAAAGCTTTTATGCAAAGGGAAAAGTTAAATAATATATTCATAATCTCTAACAATATAGTGATAACAACAGTACACACAGTACAACAGTACATACATAAAAGGACCAACAGAATCACTGAGTCTGTCCTTCCTGGCTCATCATTATGTGGCTCTGCAGCTGTATTTATGAATACAGGTTAAACCCAGCAACTGCCATGGAAACAGGCCGCAGTTCTATGTATTCAACAGATTATTTGCTTCCTGGCCATTACATGTCCTCTCTTAATGCTGCTGCCTGACTGTCAGAAGCCGTTTCTGATGATTTCATAACCACAGCATCGGCAATATTGACTTTCACTATTAGTAGAATTGATTTAATGGCTCTTTGAGTCAATTATTCTTCCATGCATTACTTCAAATAAATGACTATGATTTACTGTACTGTGGTTGCTGTTATATTGATAATAATTCTAACATTATCAAAGCCATTAATCAACAGAATTGTTTGTTTAAAAAAGTGTACACTACAGATAACCGGAAGTATTATTTCCCTGTGTTTCAGAGAATAACTTTCTTGCCAGAAATAACGATGTGAAGCCAAATGAAAGCAAAGGTTTATTCAGTATTAAAGACAACATCTGCTGTGTCACTTCATGGAAGAGCTTTGCAGGCACTTAGCAGTCACGTCATACCAGCTTTTGTTACAACGGGTCGCCACTGAAAGATTGACTTAAGCTGGCTGTGTTGTCATTGTAAATTTTTTATTTGTTACATTCACTGTGGAGTGATCTAGGCCTTTATTTGGCGAGCACATTATCCACGGTGTTAAATATTTGATTTCTTTGCTCAGCGCAGTGGCATGATGTCATGAGTTACATAAAGCCTGAGGGAGGCCTTTTCCTGGAGCATGCCTGGTCATTGACGGGCAGCTCTCAGTACAAACAGGCAAGCCTCCAGCGAAGTTTTGAAATGAAAGAAATGTGAGATTTTTTTTTTTTTTAAAGTAAAATTAAAAAGTGATCACCATAACATTTTCTATGAGAGATCCCTCATTTTTAAAATTTGTTGGCATAAAAAAAGAGCAGGCACTACACACTTCAAATCCCACATTGGTAATCAGTGTCTAACCATCTGTCCTGGGATACTTTTTTCATTTATATGCATGGTTCACACAGATTTCAGCTGTTAACTTGCTGCTGCATTTGGAAGGATTTTATACAGGCAGAGTTATAAAGTGTTCAGAGAGTGTATAGTTAATAGTACATTATAATAAAACAGTTTGCAACACAGTTTTTGTCTGAGAATACTCGTATGCACTTGTGTGTTTTTTTGAGCCATCTCAATTTAGGTTTTTTTAAGAGCGTGGGAGAGAGAGGAACAAAACAAAACACATTTGTTCTCCGGTGTCTGTGTTCCTCAGCTCAGTTTGCCTCCTGCCAGAATAGATTTAGGTCTTGCATCACTTTATTTTTCTAATTGTGATTTTCCTGCTGTTGGTTGGAAACATCTGTTTCTGTGTTTGTATATATTGTGTGGATGTGGAATTAAATGTGCCAGCCTGATGATTTTGCTGCACCTGGGTTCTTTTCACCTGTGGATATGTGATCAGGGCCGAAGCCTCTTATCTGTTAATGCAACATATCTCAGCTGCTGATAGGTGAGAACAAATGCACGTCCAGGCACCTCTCTCTCACACTGTATGCATGCCAGTGCAAGCTCCCGTGTTAGCATCAGTGTTTAACTTGAATATTGTTTCTTACATAATTCATTGACTCAGACACAAACTTCAAACATCAGCTCCTTATGCTTTGTGCTCACCCCTTACGGTATTATCTTACATCCTAATATTTACACAGTAGTTTTTTGTAACTCAGTCAAACAGAATAACCGGGGGGGGGGCGCCACTCGGCTACTTTATAAAACTAACCAGGCTGTAGGGAACAGCACATAATTCAATATAAGAAAGCCTGAAAACTGAAGAGAAGCTGCTTTGTGTTTGATAAGACGGATCGTTCACTCAGCTTTTTTTTTCCGGTTAAATGAAAAATGAATTAGAGCCACATATAGGAGCGATTTCTCTTCATCCTCTGTTCTAATATCACTGAAGTATAATGCTACTTCATCACTGACTGCTGCAGTTTGACTGCACCAAAAGCCCTTGTACGTCTTTGTGCGTCAAACATTTTATAAGCAAACACAGCGGCCCCTTGTTATCATTGACTGGCACGCCTTCATAAGCCTTTCTCTGAGGCTGAGTCAGACTTTTAAGGTCAATGTTTTGCTTTCAAATGAAAAAAAAAAAAGACTTTTAAAGAGGACGTCATTTTATGTAAACCTTTTTATCCAGGTGTGCTGTAAGATTTCTGTATAAAGGCTATTAGAGAATATTTAGAGTGCAGAGTGAAAGAAGGGAAAGGCTGTTAAATGTTTAAAAAGAAAGTGCAGTCCAGTCAAAAATAAATCAAGTAAATTAACCAAAATACAACAAAAATTTTCAGGTCCTGCTCCTGCTACTATCAATCAATCACTAAAAACTGATACTGAGCAGTAGATTATGAGAGCTGGTCGCCGTGGCGATAACCCGTGTCCATAGCAGCATCAAGTTAGGAAGGAAAGTGGAATCCAATTAGAGCTAAACCTGTGCTTAACAACAACAACATGATGAGTGGTGGGCGGTTATCAGTTACGTCATCTGTCATGTCATGTGGTTCTGTGTTCGATTCATGGATCCTAACTGTCTACTATTAGGATACCCATTAACTACCTGTCACACATAGGCTGTTATGTAACACACAGAAGTAGCACAGCTCTCCCTCTGTGTATATATACTGTCAATCTGGGTCAGTGACTCTGTGCAGAATTCATGTGTGTGACTGACTTTGTGTGATTATATTCAGGCATTCTTCATACGAGAGTTTGATACTCTTTGACAAGACCACCGTGTCGCTAGATCAATGTAAACACATCGACAGGAAGCCTTTCACACAATCTCTCCATCCATGGAGCAGGCTGGAAGGTAAAACCACATCAGTTGTGACAGACCAGCACATCCTGGGGTAGGTACTTTAGCTTGCTAGTTTACTGAGTTATGAAAGCACACAGCTGCACCCCTTGGATGAAGAAAGAGTTGATGGAGGGAAGTAGAGTGGTGAAAACAGGGGGCGCTAGACAGCAGATTCTGGTCTTTCTTTCCTCCTTCTCTTGTCCCTGAAGTTACACCAACCTTCAATGGAAACAAAGCAGAGGAGGCAAAACAAGCAACAAACCTCTGAGTGTCTCCGCTGCTAAGCCGTTGCCTGGACTCTAGCAGCCAATTTGTGTGTGTCTGTGCTCTGAAGACTTACTCGTCTGTTTGCTGGGTGCATTTGTAAGCTTTGCATGGATGCATGGGTGTTATAACAGAAAAAGCCTGCTCAGCCAGAAATGGCGTAAACGCTGACATTGAAACACAGGCCTTCCTGGAAGCTGCAGCAGCTCACAGAAGCTCTTTGTCATCAGGACATTCTGTGCTGGGCATAGTCATGCGATAGAAAGTTCCTCATAAAGATGTCTCTGTAGTCATTTCAGTTCATCCAGATAGTACAATGTAAAAAAGTTCTACAGCTCTCCACTGGATTATATAACATTTTATATTAAAACATTTGATGCTCATGTAGATGGTTGTGTTAAAAATAAACACCAGGCCTAAACCAGGAAAACCAGATCTTTGTTAAAACCCCAAAACAGGCCAGCAAGAAATCCACTTCATCAAAAAGCAAAATATATATACATTTACTTGATGTACTTGATTTTTTTTGCATAATATAATGTAATACTTAAAAGCTAGATGCATATCAAAGCTGAAATTTGGATAAAGAAAAACCAACATGTCAAATGTAAATTGCTTTAAAACTGCAAATGAATATATGAGTTATATCGTTAAATAAAATATAAGAGCAAACACAAGTCGAAGTGGGTGGTGATAGAAAAAAAATGAGGAGGAAGAAGAAAAAAATATTAAGTCTAGTTAAGCACAAAGACCAGAAGCACACAGACTAATTCAGTAAATTATTCCTTTAACACACCTGTAGTGGCACTGGTTAATTTCGCCACAGTCCAGTCAGGAGGCACAATGTCACCCAGTAAAGGGCATCACATTCAGATGGCGCACCTCGGTTGTGGTGCCATCGGACCTTAACCTGTCAGTTCAGTAATTTCGGACTTATTCATCAGGAAACTGGTAAACAGTTTGGATGAACATGACAAGTCTGCAGCTACAGCAAATAGTTCATAATAGTTAATCTTTTAACTTTGTAACAGTGTCGACCTGACTTTCAATTCTAGCCAACCTTTGGGTTTCTAAAGTGGTTTCTTGGGAGGCGTCACTAAAGAATCAATGCTTTGATATGATTTTCTTGGCAGAGGCGGTCAGATATTTAAAGTGAACAGTTTACATTTGTTTACACCCAGTGGGTCTGGCTAGACCATACTGGCAAAAGTAGTGCTTTGTAGTATTATGCTTGTATTGTTGTATGTAGTGTTAAACATTCATGACTGTTGGCAACAATCAAAGAAAAAATAGTCTCAACTTAGTATTTCCGTTAAGTTTAAGACTTAAAAATAGTAATCTGCTTCATCACTGTGTTCCCCAGGAGAAGCTGAGAGTTGGAGGAGCAGTTAATGGGGCTAAAGGAGCCCTGGATCGTTGTGTTGCAGCCACCAGGTCAGACATCACATTCACTGCGTAGCCCTGATGGGTGGTTCCAGTGTCAAGAGACGTTTACAGGCAAACAGATGCCTTGAATAAACTGATATCTTTTCTTGGATTAAGCAGCTGTAAGGTAAAGAGATGTTTGTTTTGATTGTACTCCTGTGAATGTACCTGTTGACATTTTAAATTCCTGTGTAACAGAACATTTATACTGTTTCTACTCTGAATGAATGGGGATCATCCATGGTTCTCTATTATTCTAAAGGTAACACCTTTTGTTAAATGGGCTTATTCTCTGCTTGTATCAGGCAGTTTTTCAGTATGTTTACAGCTGTTCTCCAATATTCATTAGCGCTGTTTGCCAGTAGTCTCCTGCCAAATATTCACAGCTGAGCAGTGATTTCTCATCTTTTTTCACTATTTCAGGCGTGATTTAGTTAATTAAGTCTATCAGTCAATCAATTGTTTGATACATTGATAAATTATTTAAATCCACAGTGCTAGTTTTCAATATTATCTAAGCGTTTATATTTGTTTTGAGAGTTTGTTACCGTACACATACTGACTTTGTAATATTTATTTTGTGATATTTTTGGACCATATGGATATTGATGCAACAATCTGAAATCGTACCCCCCTCTACACCCACCTCCCAGCCCACTGTGACAATGGACAGCTGTTTTTTTTTATAACAATACTTAACTATATTTTAATGTCATTCACCTTCTTTCAACCCAGACCCTATTAAATTGTTAATAGTTATTTATGATTATTTGAACTTCTGAAAAGCTTCAGTTTAAAAAGCTCATGCAGCTTCTCACTGGATTAGAAGGAATAGTTTAATATTTTGATAAAGCGTGCTAGTGTTTTCTTGCTGAGTTAGATGAGAGGAAAGACACCGCATCGCTATATCAGTCTGTTAAAAATAAAGGCTGAAAGCTCACTTACAACATCTTGTTTGTTTAATCCATGCAAAGACCAAAGTGATTTCTGTGTGACCTTATAATAAGTCTAGGTTGAAAACCACAGTGAATGTATTTTCAGTTTTGTAAATTTTGTAATTTCTATTAAATATATAAATTATTGGAGAGCAGAAAATATATTTTAAAGTAAAGAGTTGAATGTTTACAGCAAGAAATTAAATGTTTTGGCCATTAGTTGTTGCTGTAGTTGCTGATCCTTTGAGTGAATGTGATGTCAAACTGGTTCAACCTCAGTCACTCTGAATTACAGTAACTTAAATCTTAAGTATAATTGCTTTCCTGCAGTTTTTGGGAGGCTCACCTGAAGGCAGTACGTATGAATGCTGTGATTAATACTGACCTGAGGGTGACTGCATGTAACAGCATGGTGTGTGTGGTGACTAAAGAGTTAGGCGCGGGTGGCAGACAGGCTGAGATTACACCTGCTGCTGCTGTGACACAGGCAGGCTAAACATCAGACGTCACGCAGGAAGGGTGGGGGTGGGGGGTGTGTGGAGGGAGGAGGACCGGCGGTGAGGGCCAATGATCTGGATTACCAAACTTCCCTCACATTAATTCGTTGCCAGAGTTGGACACGCTCCACAGACACAGCGATTGAACATTTATCAGTTATAATCTTGAACTCAGACATTGACTTTTGTTACAGATGTATCTCCTGCGTCATAGGGGTTTTCTCTTATAAATGTCCTTTATAAAGAGGGTTGTTCAGTAATTTTCAATGTCTTCAACCATTTTGAAGCAGGTGCAGTCTTTGCTAAAAAGTACTTGCCATTTAAAAACCCACCTTAACCCAAAGGGACCCTTTAACTGAATGCACTACAATCAGGAGCCTGGATAATGTGAAACAGCATTTATCCTAGATTGTTGATGGATGGAAATTTTCTGAGAGGAAGAACAACACTGGGTTTTATTTCCATTTGTCTGAACATGGTTTCCTGTGTTGGTTGTAAATTGTGAAACATGTAATCAGGGAGAACAGAACAGCCAGAACCAGAACAGCTAAATACATATTTTCATATCATTAGATGTTCCCTCTCTTTTGATTTGTTACCCTTCCTCGGTTCAGCGTCTGCCTGAGTGGTTAAAAATCCAAAAACAAAGAGAAGCCAGCAAGAACATATAGTGACTAAAATGTTCCCCATTTAAATGCATTAAAGGGAATGGGAGTGACTGGGCGTCAGCCTCTGCATGTGGCCAGGCAAAATTGCAATATTTAGTCCTGCTTCCTGTACATGGCCATGTGCAGCTTTTTTTTTACTGCAGCTGTCGGGTGTGTCAGCAAGAGATTATCTGAGGCTAACATGAATGGCGCACGGTAGGTTAACCAACTCGCCTGTCAGTCTGCGATGTCTGAGGTCATGCAGATGCAGCCCGGCTCAGTTGGTCCTCCCACCTCTTACAGCCCAGAGAGACTACGCCGTTGTCGTCCCTTCCTACTGAGGTCTGACTGTGGCTTGTAATCTCACCTCTGAAAGACACTTAGAGGGCAGAAAAAAAACCTGTGTATTGTGGTAGAAAATATATAGGTGGCAATGGGCGAACCCGCGGGACTGCGTGCGCGGCGGCGGCGGCGGCGCGCCTTGCCCCGCGGCGCGCGCGCTGCCTTGGTACCCTTGCCGCCTGCCTGCGCCGCGCGCGCGCACCTGCCGCCACCGCGCCCGCCCGCCGCGCGCCGCGCGCGCCCCGCGCGCCGCGCACCGCCGCGCCCGCGCCGCGCTGGCGCCTTGCCGCGCGCCATGCTGCCTTGCCCGCGCGCGCGCGCGCGCGCCTGCCGCTGCTGCCGCCGCGCGCTTGCCGCGCGCCGCCGCGCGCCGCTGCGCCGCGCGCACGCTGCCACGCCCTTGCCCCGCGCGCGCGCCGCGCCTTGCCGCGCCGCGCCCGCCTGCTGCTGCTGCCCGCCGCCTGGCCCCTGC